>CAJNOI010000011.1:1021874-1053258 GCA_905250115.1 Adineta steineri | reverse complement strand
TATTTTGAAGACTCTTACTAGTGGAGACGGTGATCGATGTCTATGACGACGACGGGGCTATAATTACAAAATAGCGAGAAATGTGTGTTTTGTTTTGAAAGTTTTTACCATTGTTGATGATGGCACACAAGAGATAAACAGCGAACTTTGAGCTTAAAAGGATCGGAAGTGGGAAAAGTAGTTCGAGTTATCTAAAAATAGCTTAAATTATGTTAAAGTACGCTAAAAGTGTTTTAAAGTACGTTAAAATACGCCAAAGTATGTTGCAGTACATAAAAGTATGCTAAAGTGACCTCAAGTACGCTAAAGTAGCTAGAAGTGGAAAACTTCGCTAGTTTTCCTTTGTTTTTATGCTTATTTTTCGATTTTTCTTCACATGCGTTAATAAAATATTCATTCGATAAAATGGTTACTCTTCGTATATTGGTATTTGTTACAAGAAATGAAAAACGAGGAAAATCAGAGAGGTATAATATGCATACGGGAGCTTATGAAATGGCTAAAAACGCGTCAAAATGACGTGAAGTAGCAGAAGTAGTCAAAGTACCTCAAGGTGGCGTAAATTAGCTCAATTCACGTCTAAAGTAGCTCAAAGTATGCGTAAAGTAGCTGTAAAGTACGCTAAAGTGAAATAAAATACATGAAGTCACTCTAAGTACAAAAGTTGGCTGTTTCTCCCTTGATGTCACACTACCATCTGATTCGAAAGTGCTGCATTCAGCTACGCTTTCAGCAGTCCCAAAAGTGTTAGATTTATCCGCATATCTATCGGGTCCGGAACTGGTAGATTCACTCCTATCTTCAGCAGATCTTATGGTGACAGACTGATCGACTTTTCTATCAGTAGGTGCCTAGTTAAACATCCTTTTCTCTATTTTTAGTATAGTTAGCTATGAAATCAATTACTGTATAGACCTATAAATTAAACTTTAAGATTTGAATATTATAAGAAACTACAGATCTTACCTGATTGGCAAGATATTTAATAGATCTGCTTAATTTACGATAACAATAGGCAACAAAAAATGGTTTGGAAGAAATGAAAATAGCTCTAATAATTCAATATAAACGAATCAAATTCAATATTTGAGTAAGTTACATAAGTATAATCAGCGAATGATTACGAATGTAATTGTCGTTGTTATCGCAAGTTTTGCTGGAATTTATCGACTTATAAAAAATTTAAATAAGACAAATAAAAGTTGTTATAAAATATATGAATATATGTTTAGTATGATTAGATTGATCATGTGAAGTAAATCAAACATGCTAGCAAAATATTGTGGTTCACTTCACATAGGTAAAATATGGCAATAAAATATGTGTTCTCGATTTACGATGGTTCTCAAAAGTTTTTTTTTAATTACAAAATTCCGGCACATTATCTACTTTCTTAAGACCTATCTAAGAATTCTAAATAAGAAGTTATCAAAAGTTATTTTAAAAGCAGTTGTTAGAAGCTTTTCAGGCTTTCTAGAAAATGATCTTTCGAGATATTAAAGTTTGTCTAAGAACAGGCCTAGAGAGAGTGAAAGAAATTGAAGGTTCTTAAAACTTGTAGAGAAAAGTAGAACAGGATCAGTTTTATTTTTCATGGATCTCTCTAAAACATGTACTATCGGCTCTTTCTGGGCTCACAGCATTTTTGATTCATTTTACATGATCAAAATATATATGTTCTCAATCTTTCAGTTGACTTTTGCTATAACGAAATAAAAGATACATTGATTAAAGATAACTAGAACATTATTAAAAAAGCCTAGAAGAATTTTTAAAAAGAATATATATTACGTGTTAGAATATCGAATGATAAAGAGAAATGAATCCGTTTTCTATATTTCATACTCTAACACAGATTGACACGTAGTGATACAACATATCAAACAGTGTAGTTTTTATTCTGTTTCAAGATAATTTTCGACAAGATAATGGAACTTTTTTTTAATTTGATCGCAATAATAGAAAACTCAAGAGGAAATAAAGATAAATTTTAATCAAAAAAGATACGAAGACTATTGTAATGCTTTATACTAGATACTAACTAATTATTCTTTTGCCTCAGATATAGCCAATGATTAAATAATATAGATAATGATATTTCAAAAAGTATTTATTCATATAAACAAAAACAAATCATATAAATGACGTTTTCTTAATACTATTTCAAGAAAAATGTCTGTATCGAAGGTAAGACGAATTTTTATGTCTACCTCACTAATTAAAAGATAGTCATTTGAATTATTAGTTGAGAACTTTAGACAGAGTTGAATATCCTCTCAAAAAATCTGATCTTATCCAAAATAAGTGACTACTAACTTATCTATAATTAAGTTAGAATGAATCTTCTAAATCTAATTGCTTTATATAAAAATACATTAGAAGTAAATACTGTATAAACTAATTTGAAATAAAATTATATAAATATCTAAAAGTAGCAAAAAAATCTAAGAAAATAATCGTTGCTTTTGGTTATTTCTAAAATTTCCTTAAATCTTACTTATAACTAAAATAAGACCCTTCGATATTTACATTACAAAGATTAAAATCAATTCAAGATTTATTAAATATTTTATAATTATAAACAAATGTTCGAAACTATTTATGTGTTGTTCTCGAAACTTTATAAAATTTGATTATATCAAATATCATAATACAGATTATGAAAAACGCAATTAATATTAAAATGATTTGTTTTTTCCAACATAATCTTATCTATTTTGTTTAAAACCTGAAGAAAAACATCTTTCTAAACTCTTTCAATTTTCAAATCTTGAAAAATATAAAAATATTTTTTAATCTAATAACTTTCTTATAAACAATGTGAATTAATACATGAAAACTTAATTTTAACGTGTCAATTTTAAGTATCATCTATAATTAATAATCAATAATATCGGTAAGATCAAATAGAATATTTTTTACTCTCTAGTTATATACTCGAAAAATGAAAAAGAATATTATATAGAAATAGACTTGCTTAATCATAGAGAAATATCGAAATAAATAAATTATTTTATTTGGTATTATATACAACTCATAACTTTTAAATAATACGTATAGCTTTTATGCATAAAAAAAATATCTACCTCCTTTGTTTTCGTTAGACAACGATAATAACGTGATTATAAAAAAAATACAAATGAGCCTTTTATTGGTATGATCGTATGCATATTTATTATCCTTTTCATAAAGAAGAGAAAAAACAATATATGTATATGATGTTTTGTATTTAATACAAAAAAGAAATTGGATAAAACCAAGTAATAAACGAAGCGTGACTGCAACTAGACAATAACAAATATATGAAAAAATATTTTGTACTTAAAAATATCTACTTTAAAACGTAGTATATCAATCGTTATGAAATACTGAGTATTATACTGATTAAAAACGATTAATAAAATCAAGTATTAACAATCCCTAACATGTTTTACTTATTAAAAGTCTATCTCCTCAATAAAAATTTTCTTCTTCAATAAATAATAAGAATAAGCCGAAGGAAACATTTGGTCACATCACTAATGGTGACAATGATGATGAAATAGTTAATTCAATAAATACTTATAGAAAATGTCAAATATCTTATGGTCATTCAATTTAAAATTTTCGTGTAATATTGCTCGGTAGGAATATCGATGGAATTAACAATAATGCGTTTATAAATGGCATAAAAAACTATGATAAATGATAAATGCTATACAGATATTGATTCATATGTGTCGACTTTGTTACTGACATTGATGATGCTGGTATATTCATAATATCATATATAAATCACCTGTTCAGATAACAATTTCTATGACTCATGATGATATAACTCAAACAAATTAATTTTATATTTTTGTCAATATAAAGAGCAATATATACGATGAACAAAGAAATGATCTAAAGTAAAAGATATTCTTACAAACATTCGACTTATGTGTAAAGCACTTCAATATATTTTTGAAGGTTACGATCGAAACTTTGTCTCCATAAGTTTTCTTAAAACTACTGATGAAATCTTAAATATAAATCTTAATCAATTTGATCTATCATTTATGTATATATACAAATGCTTAAAGATATTTTGCTTACAATTTGATTTCCAACAAGAGAGCATTGAAGATTTTCTCATGCACTGTCGGAAGATATTGTTTGTTGCTAATCTTAAAAAACGTCAATATGTTGATAAGATTTAACAGGAATATCACTGTTTTCAGTCAATCTGATGGTATAAATATCCATGTTTTTTTCATTCTACATTTAATAAAGCTTTACGTACGATGGAAGTCGATCTAATTGTGTTAAAATAAGATTTTTTCTGTGAGAACTTCATGAAGATATCGCTAGGATTTATATTAGACAACACATTGAAAGCCAAAACCACTGTTCTATTTTTCATATATCATGATAAGCGTTTATCAAAAACAGAATTTAATCAATTGAAAACGACACGAGACGGCTTATTTCCGTTCAATAATTTTTTATGTACCAGTACACAACGGAAAAGATAGCGTCACGATTCATTTGAGAACAAAAACTTAATTTAGATAAAACAGGTGTACTATTTGTCATAAAAATTGATTCTTCAAAATCTTTGACACCTTTCACTAATATCGGTGATGTTAGCTTTTATTCTAAAAAGGACCAGATTCTCTTTTCTATGAATTCCATCTTTCATATTGGAGAAATAAAGAAAGAATGATAGCAATTGAGTAACATTCTAATTATGCATGGTGAAAATGACAAAGCTGAGGGTGAGAGTATAGATGTAGGGAGAGAATAATACTTACATTCACATCCACTCTTACTCCCTAAATGAATTAAGTCTTTTTTGAAAAGATGTTGATAAATGTAGTATAAGATTTTTTCTTTTGTACATCATTTAATACAATACATTAAAATTTTTATTAGTTGAATCTACTTGAAAAATGTTTCACAAGTATGAAAAGATTGTAGATTATCATAATATGATAGTAATAAAGTAGTATGCACGCTTGAAAAATATTCGTTGTTTTACGGATCTTGACATCGTGAATCTATTGATAATATAGATCGTGATTGATCCACAACACTCACACCGGTCTACAATTCTAAAATAGTGAGAAATATGTGTACCGTTTTTTTAAAATTTTTACCATTGTGTCTAGTGAGCCAGAATTATATGGCGGTAAAGGGTTAATTGGATCCATCTCTCCATCAGATCCTGAAGTGTCACGTTCCTCCACTTCTCTAATAACAGATACCTATTTAAAAATCTTTTTCTCTATTTTAAATATAGTTAACTATTAAATCTATTACCATATCGTTCTATAAGTTAAAATTTAATATTTCAATATTGTAAAAAACACAGATCTTACCTGATCTCTACGATATCTGACACATCTTTTTAATTTATCACAATAAAAAGTAACAGTTGATGATTTCAAAAAAATGCCAATAGCTCTAATAATTCAATATAAATCGATCAAATAGAATATTTGAAAAACTTACAGAATTACAATAAGTACAACGAGTACTAATATAGTTAAAATAATAGATATAAATGTTTCTGGATGTTGATCTGTTGATAAATAATTTAAAAAAGACAAACAGAAGTTGTAACAAAATATATGTATATATGCTTACTATGATTATTTTGAGAATTTATTGATGACATCTACTATCGAAAAAACTCACAAATAATTTTTTTAATATTAAAAAATTATATTACCGTATCTAAACTCTTAACTTGTTTACATGTTTTATTCATGTCTTGACAATTGACACAAATATTATAGCTAGTTGAACATGTTAAATTATCGAATAGAAACATTGGATACTTCATTTGAAAAGACTATTTCAATAATAAACGCTTTAAAGTTATTGAAGTATATATATTATTCTTACATGTATTGTATTCTTATGATTTTCTTGTAAAGTAGCTACACAAATCATATTTATCAATGACATTTGCTTTGAATCTATTTCAGTTCTAATAAGTATCTGCTGATATGTTATGAGATCTGGAATAATTGTTAAATTGTATATCTACAACGATAATGCTGATTATTAGTAACTACTAAAATATTGTCATAACTTACTTCGAAACTAATTCTATCGTGAGACATTCTCTCTGTCATATAATCAGCAGCTTTAAGACGAAAATAATAGTAAATCACGTATGTAATTCCGATTGGTATGCCTCTTCGATGTGTGTTAGTCTTTTTTCTATATATTATATGTCAAATTAAATATATAATATACAATAATATATACATACGTGTATTGTTTATACTGAAACTGAAATAATCTTGGAAAGTCATTCTCTAATGTATTGATAGAGCATTTATTGAAATCAAAAAAAACGCATCGGTGTGATTCTTCAGCATTATCAAATAGAGATTCAATTGGATGTGTATTAGAATCAGTATTTTTTTCTACAGTTTCTATTCAATCGATTATAATTATACATAATAAAAATTAAATAATAGTATTACCTTTTTCAAGAATACTCAACGAAATCCACTCGTGTGAAGTATTCGAGCACAATTTTGCTCGCATTTCAGATATTATTTCAACCGTATCTGAAGATGTGACATATAATGAATTAATTTTATTTTCAAAAATCGATCGAATAAAATCTTCATCTTCTTCATTCTTTTCTCCTATATTCGGTATAACATTTCGAGAAATTTGTTTGCATTTCAGTTCCCGCCGATCATTAACATCCAAAAGTAAATAATGCGGTACTTTCATAAATAAAAAGATATAAATTTCAGTATACTGATAAACATAATATATTTTACTTTCAATTTGTTTAAGTTTATATTTATACGGTATATCCAGCGACGAGTAACGAATTATTTTAATCTGTTTCTTTAGTGGTAAAACGAGCCATCTTGTCAGACAAAATATTGCAATAATAAAAATTGTGCAAAGTACTACGATACATTTTCGGAAACGGTAACGTCTTGGATTAGTTAAAAAGAAACCATAGCTACAATTTTCAAACAGAATACTAACTGCATGGCGACATGATCGAGTCCTGTTTGAAATTGTATTTATCATGACACTCATACATGACATGTTAATAATGATCAAGTTGACAGGTTTTATTTTCTGTCTATAAAATCTTTAAAGATAAGGAATAGTGATGTTACTTTATCTTTATTTTCCAAAATAAAGATTTTTGTTTCTATCGAGATGTACGTTTTTTATTTTCTTAGAGTAGCTCACAAAAAATTATGATAGTATATAGTTAACTATAATATGGAATAACATTTTTCGTATATATCGTTTCTTGTGTGATCCTTTTTTTGATGATATGGTATGTGAAAATGATGACGATGAAAACAAAGGAGGATCAAATAAACGTAGTTTATTATTATACAAGGTATTCACATACGGACTTATTGCATGAAAAAATGTATCTTTATCCTTTATTTTAACTTTATTTTTGAAAATAAAGACTATCTTTATCTTTATTTTATTGATATAAACATTTACTTTATTTCTGTATCTTTATTCTTAATGAAATAAGGATAAAGTAACACCGCTAATTTAGGAATACATAAAATAAATGAAGAAAATTAATATGAAAATTAACAATCAGAGTTTTACTGGTAAATCTTATCATACTTTCTTCTCTTTGATATAAAAAATATAACTTACGTAACTGTATATGACATAAAAAGTAATATAATGGCAAATTTCTTTCCTGCTTACCTGTTTTGTTCTCTAAAAAGAATGAAAAAAGTGGTTGATTAGGTAAATATGCATAATAAAACTATAAAAGTTAGAGTTTTCCCACGTCTGTTTATCAAATTTTTATTGAATACATGATTTATTATTAATAAAATAGATAACTTGACAGTAAACATAATAAAGTCAAATGAAAAGAGATATCATATTGTTATTATTGTTATTGTTATTGTTATCGGTAGTCTTAGTAGTAGTTTGGTAGTATTAGGATTATGATTATGATTTTATGATGACTAACATTGTTATCTGATTAAATTGTTATACATTGATGATGTTCTTGGTGTTTGTTACTGATGATGGCCGCTTTAACCAACTTGACAAGGTCGAAAATTCCAGTTATTATATTGTTATTTATCTTTCTCATATAAAGTTTTTATTAAACTTATCCTTTCACTGCACTTTTCTTTTCATTTGACTTTATTATTATATGTTAACAAAAACAATGATATAAAAAATATTTTTCTCTTATTATTGAGCTCGACGAAAAGCCATTGTAATTTCTTCAAATGTACGTTTCTTGGTTTCAGGCATATATTTAAAAAGAAATAAGAATGATAACGTAGTAAGTATAGCAAATGGAACAAATGAATAATCAGATAGGTGACTGTTTTCCTAAATTCAAATAGAAATAGATTTTAAAATAATATATAAATATCACCTACTGCTAAAAGTGGAAATAGAAGTCCAACAGCAAAATTTGACATCCAATTCGTTACTACAGCAACACTTGTAGCTGCTGGACGAGCACCTTGTGCAAATATTTCAGGAAGAATAATCCATGGAACAGTACCAGGTCCAATAGCAAAGAATACAACGAATAAATAAACAAATGCAATTGAAAGAAATTTTAACCATGATGCATATTGCTAATAGAGTAAAAAGAAAAAATATTTAAAGTCATATAATTTTTCTTAATAAATCTTTACTGTAAGAATAAATGTGATTGTAAGTAGAAGACTACATAACCATGTACCAAAAAGTCCCCATAGATGTAATGTTCGTCGACCAGCTATATCCATAAGTGAACCGGATACTAAAGTTATAAGTACAAGTATAACACCAACACCTATTGTAGCATATGGACCAACATCACCAAGATTTGCATGTTTAAATAAAGCAGTTGAATAATACATGATAGCATTTATACCACAAAAACGCATGGAAAAATGAACAACAACAGCTACAGCAAGTGGTAATCTATATGTATATTAAACAAGATAATGTAATTTATTATGAAAACAATAATATTCTATACCGATATATTGGTTGAGTAAATAATTCTCTTAATGTTACATGAGTTTCACCTCGCAAATGTTCAGCTTCTTGTTTCATTTCATTAATTTCATCGTCAATATCATATCGTTGTCGTAATGAACTTAATGCATGTCGAGCACCTTGTTCATCACCACGATTCATTAATAAATATCGTGGACTTTCATAACAAAATTGTAGAAGTATAAATTGAGTTACACTTGGAACAGCTGCTATAACTGTAATTAAAGGCCATAATGTACTTGTTCCAAGTATAGCAGGTGTTGACATTATTTCAGCTAACATAAGACCCGTATAGGGCGAAAGACCACCCAATGATCCAACCATACCTCGAACATGTTTTGGACTTACTTCACTTAAATACATTGTACATAAACCAGTATATAAACCACATTCAATACCAATAATAAAACGACCAAAAATTAATAATTCAGGTGAATGTACAAATTTCGATGAAGCTAAATGTATAAATATTTAGTAATTTAAATATAAAAAATTAAATATCAACTAACACATTAATACCGCTGCTATAATTCCAAGTAGATTTGTTCTAAGAAGACCACCTCGTCTACCATATCGACGACTTACTATACTTGCTGTAAAAGCTCCTATTGCTCCTCCAATAGCAAAGATTGCTACAGTACTACTCCATAGAAGTGTAAGTACGTGTTGTGATAGTGTATGTCCTGTTCGATGATAATATGACTCAGCAATCCATGGTTTAATTGATTCTTGTGCATTATTGAGACAACCAGTATTCCAACCAAATGATACCAAACCTGAACCAGTAGCAAATGCTGTAAGAACTAATTTATTAGTAAATGTCTATATACATGGAAAAAAATTTTGACAAGATTTTATATAACAATATTATTCGTATTCAAATTACTTTAGGTGCTGTCATCAATTCTATACTCAAATATAGTAAACAATATTTAATATGAATTTTTATATCACATCAGCATGTTAAAGTAAAAAAAACAAAGATAAGGAATTAAATATAACAAAGTTTATGATGACAATGCAAATAAAGATCTATTGTGTCGTACAATATTTTTCTTAAAATATCTTCAAAATAACTTCAGTTAGAAATTTGTCAATCAAATAAAATTTTATATTTTAAAATAATGGAATTATTTCTAAATAACTCATTGGTCATCCACATGATATATATGTTAATGTAGATGAATTCAATATTTGTTATGAATAAATAAGAGAGAGATAACAGAAATGACAAATTGTTTGTTATGTTACTCTAAAACGTCATTGATACTCAAAGAACAGTTATGACGATTTTTTTATTATTATTTTATTAAATGAATATTATTCAATGAGAATTATGAAACAAAGAAAGAAAGCCACTATTATATGTGTAATCTCTTTTTGTTTGATTTTAAGCTTTTTCAATCCGATTATTGCATCAGAGATTTTCATGTCATTGTTGATGATAAATATGTATAATTCAAGTGAATCTTTTTCAGCTGTTGCGCTCGTATCTAAGAGCTTAAGATGAATGTACTATTGTGTCTTCGATAATGATTCATTTTATTCCGCTAAAATTCTGTTAGATGTAGCACATGTGTTTTGATTTCATTCAAAATTCGAATTATTCTTTAAAATACATAAAAACTAACAAAACATATTCTGTTCTTACTCATTTTAATTAGTTGGTTTTTTCTTTTGTTTACATTGGCTTCGAGAAAATTCGAATGACTCATATAACTCGTGATTATGTATTATTCATATTCTCTTTCATAATCCACATTTACTTTTTCACATATTTGCTTGATGGTAAATATTATTATTCATTTAAGGATATTTCCTATATTTTTTAGGTTAGATTTATCAAAACAAAAAAGCTGAGAGTAGGAAATTGGTTCATGTTATTTGAAGATATAAATCGGTCTGTTTTCAATTAATACATTTTATTTTTATCATCAATCAACTAAAAGAGAATTATTGTGAAAAAATGAAATCACAGCCGTCTGATTCGTCGACAAAATTGAAAAATATGTATGTTTCTGCCTGTTTTATTGTGAAAAAAATGCCATATTCATCGTTCTTCGTATTTGTGACTTGAAATTCATGAAAACTATGCGGCGTGTTTTTAAATTTTATTACAGGGACACCTTTACATGATCTTGTTTATTATATAGAAGAAAAAATAAAAAACAAAAATTGTAAAAAAAAGATTGACAAATATCCTCGAAAACTGCTTTCGAGAAATTAAGTATGATTTACTATTTATATGTCGCCGACGCGACGTCTCTCGTGGAACCAGAACATCAGCAAGACAAGAGCTAATACCAGTAGTCCAAAACCGATTGCAATACAAACGTATACACCAGTTAAATCATATATGCCATCAGAAAGTTTCAAGACCACATCTGTTACACGTGCTGGGTCATAGAAACATTGATGATTTGAACCAATCTAAAGAAAAAAATTATAGAATGATTTCGATTTGTCATAAAAATATACGAGTGTATACTTTAGAGTACTTTGGTCGTAGAGAGATATCGGTAATCGTTGTACCATTAACAAGTGTTCCATTCCAAATAATGTATGACAAAAAGAGTTTGTCATAATCGGTCTTAGAAGATCCACAACTAGCGGCAGTATTGGTGCCCATGCATATAGATTCCTCATGGGTAAAGGATCCATGCCCTGTTATTAGACAACTTGTATTTTCATAGAGCTGATGTCTATAGTATCTATCACGTTCCTTTCCGTAGTTGTTGATTTCATGAAAGCCAAATTTAATTGGAAGCAGTAACGAAAAAAGAACAATCACTAAACATACAAATAAAACGCTTGTTGATTTCATTGTGTGACTTGACGGTAGCTATCTAAAATAAAAAAAATTTACTAAGAGCTTACAATCTCGATGTATATATATGTGAATGACTATGTAAATGAATATCTATGCATACAAAACACAACACTACATATAGGATAATGGTAAGTCAAAAAAAATCCCTCAGACGTAGTAATCACACTTACTTGTGTCTTGTACGATATAATTGTGAAGTATGCGCACTTACTTTATGTATTTATATAAAATTTCGATTATATATATATATATGCCTCATAAGGTACTGGTTTATTCCAACATATATTTATCCTTGACAATAGGTAACGCGTGAAATGAATTGGAAATTTATGACAACTAATGACGCATAATCTATTCTTATTTATTTTAAATACTTGTTTTTTTCCTTATTTACCTTTGTTTCGAGGAATTTATCAATGACTAATTTTCGATTACACATATTCAAATAATAAGAAATTGCATTCATTTACAGCCCAAATATGATCAACTAAGTTGCCGATATTGTAGTTTAGTATTATTCTTTATACAAAAAGAGTAATAGGCAACTGTTAGAGGATATTCAGACATTTTCTTCAATAAAATCATTTGTATTCGAATTTATTTGTGCAGAAAGTATAGCCACCTGATGAGATCTGCGTGGCAGATTGAAACGCGTTGTGGTAGCGTTCTGTGATTGTGTTTCATAGAAGCAGTATTTAGATACTAATTGATTGCCACCGGGGACCTGCAAGGTCCAGGATGCTATCGTTAAAGATTTAGTAGCCAATACCACAGTGTCATCTTTCTTCCATTCGATTTTCATCATAATCTTATTTTCTCCAAAAGGTTTTGAGAACTTACACACATCTTTCTCAAGTTCGACCACTACTAACCTTGTCAATTACTTGGCTGCTATAGTTGCGACGCTTCAGACAAATTTCATTATTATTATTGTACGAGTAAAGTAACGGTTAATAATATTTAATTTTTAATGTGAAGTAAATAGAATCGATAAATGTATTTGAATCACATTACTTATATTAGTTGAGAAATGAGACGTCATTATTAAAATTATAGGTCGTGGTGGTGGAGATGGAGATTTCTAGTTAATGATCCTGCAAGTGATCGAAACCTCTAAAATTAAAATTAAATTGTAAACATATACATTTATCAATTCTATTTACCTCAGGTTAAAAATTAAATATTATTAAATTATTTTCATTTATCTTATAAAATTTGAATCAACGTAATGGTTACTAACCTTTGTAGCATTGTTTTAGTAAATGATTTCGTTTCTACATTCTTTTTACGTTTTATTACTGCGTGTTTCCTCTAGATACTGTTCGAGAAGCAATGTAATAAAACTTAATTATTTAATTCAAATGGCTAAATTTGTTCTAACAGTTGTGCATCATTCCTTTCGTATTCAGAATAATACTAAACTAAAATATCCGCAATTTTATTGATAATATTCGGGCTGTAAATGAATGTAATTTCTTATTATTTGAATATGTGTAATCGAAAATTAGTCATTGATAAATTCCTCGAAACAAAGGTATATTAGGAAAAAACCAGGTAATTAACATAAATAAGAATAGATTATGCGTCATTAGTTCTCATGAATTTCCGCTTCAATTCACGCGTTACCTATTGTCAAGGATAAACATGTTGGGATAAATCAGTAGCTTATGAGTAATATATATATAATCGAAACTTATATAAATATATGAAGCAAGTGCGCATACTTCACAATTATATCGTACAAGACACAAGTAAGTGTGATCACTACGTCTGAGGGATTTTTTTTGACTTACCATTATCCTATATGTAGTGTTGTGTTTTGTATGCATAGATATTCATCTAGATAATGATTTACATATATAGACATCGAGATTGTGAGCTCTTAGTAAATTCTTTTATTTTAGATAGCTGCCGTCGAGTCACGTAATAAAGATGTCAGGTGTTTTAATTGGATGTGGGGCGTTTCTCCTTGTAACGTCAATTTTCCCAATCAAACTAGGCTTTGATGAAATCGAGAACTACAGAGATGAACGTGATAGATACCATAGACATAAACTCTATGAAAATACAAGTTGTCTAGTAACAGGGCCTAAACCGGCTAGTTACGAAAAAACCGCGTGTAATAGCATTAGCGGTCGTGACGCTGCTTGTGTGTCTCAACAAGTCCCGTATGACAAACTCTTTTTATCATATATCATTTGGAATGGAACGCTTGTAAAAAGTACAACGGACATCAATAGCTCTCGACAACCAGATTACTATAAAGTATAGACTCTCATGTTTTTATGACAAATCGAAATCATTCTATAATGTTTTTTGCTTAGATTGGTTCAAATCACAAATGTTTCTACAGCCCAAACTATGTAACAATTGTGGTCTTGAAGCTTTCTGATGGAACGTATGATTTAACTGCTGCATATAAATGGTTTGGAATTCTTTTTGGAATGCAGGTACTAGCTCATGTCTTGTTTGCTAGCTCAACGATTATAGAAAAAAGAAAAGAAAATAGAAACGGTTCAAACCAACATACTCCAGTGGAGATGGAGACGTTCACATCTAGTGACAAAAAAGAAGATACAAACTAGAGAACTTATATTGAAGACACAGAACAATAAATTATATTTAATTATATTACAGTTTTTCTTTAAGGTTTTTTTTCATATAATAAAAAAAACCGTATAAAAATATTCATGGAATAAAATATAAAAGCACATGGCATTTTTCACAATAAAACGGACAGAAAGATGGGTGTGGGTGAGTGTGAATTTGAAAGAGAATATGAGTAAGACATAATGATGACACCCATACCCTCAAACACACAATAGTATAGAAATCATGAACTAAGAATAGCTCTGATAATTGATGAAAGGTCTAAATTTACAATGGAGGTAAGAAAGGTTCTTTTAGAATAAATTGAATTATTATATCACATAATCGACAGTATTAATAATTGAAGATCTATGGCAAGATTGAAATGAAAATCTCTTCATCATTGTTGTCAACATAAAACGTTCTACTTCTCATAATATAAGACATATTTTTTCTTTAAGTCTATATCCAGGGAATGAATAAAAAGGTGTATGATAGTGAGTATAATGCATGCCTCTATATAACAGATGCTTGATAAGAACATTAAAATTTTTGTTTTTCTTCCAAGTAATAGATTTGTTATTGTCCACGTGAAAAACAAAAAAGTGGTGAGTTATATCTAATAGAAATATGGTATAAAAATCATATTTTATAGTTATAAATTTATACTATTCGAACCTATAGCACCAAAAGAGCGAAGGCCGTCATTTTTACCGTAATATATTTCAATCACGAAGACAACAGCCGAATCCTCATGATAAAATACTGATAAAACTTTCTTCCAGAAACAAAAGTTATACTTTGAAAGCGTGATAATTATGTTAAACAGTACATACAATTGATTACTATCTTAGAGTATAACTTGATTATTGCATAATTATTTCTCTTTTTCTATTCCGCTTATACTCGTTAACTATAGTCTATACCCACTTATACCAAAGTCCATTAATCCTGAGTACAAATTATTCAATAATGACCCTTTTCATTCCTATGTGTACTATTTACTTTCTACTATGTCACCATAGTCAAGATAGGCAAACGGTTCGTTTTCTCACCTACATAAACCCCTGAAAATATCATAATACATATCATATGTGATAGATGACAGACACGCACATATATTCGTCCGAACAAAGATGCATTATTATAAAACAAAATCAAATTTAACAATTATATTACTTGGTAATAACGCACAACCATGGGATGATTTTTATATAGATACAAATGAAAATGGAAATGATACGAAATAAATCAAGTCGAAACAAATGGATTGAATTAAATGAATTTATTATATTCGATTTATGAAACAATAGGAAAATTTTACATGGCTAATAGGAAATTCGTTTTTAAAGTTAATTATCATCAAATATTCATTATGTTTTAAACAATTAACAAATATTATATGGAACTTTTGTAACAACTATTGTTGGTTATATTTGGTATAAACTTTAAACTAATGTAATAAAATAGATATTTAATAAAAACTAGGCAAATATTGAAAAAAATACTAAATAGAATTTTCTTATCTTTATGTGATTTCCCTCAAGTTCTAATAGTACATAAAATATGACCGGAAAATTATTTTTATCAGACGGTGAAATTCCCACGTTAGTCACGATATTAAAGAAGTATAAATCAACACAATTATATAATTAAAGATCTACTTTTTATTTCGTTTATAAATATCGAATAGCAACAGTATACATAAAACCTAATCATTTATGGAGATAATGAAGAAGGAACTAAATAGAAATATTAGATTAGTTAATACTGTTACATTAGTACAATGTAGAAATAAATATGTTATTAGCTAATGATGATTAGTGGACGGTGATGTTCCTTCAGGAACTTTTTTGTGTCCATGAATGTCACGTGGTTCTGGTCGGCCTTTAACAGCTTGATACACAGCGGCGGCAGTTAATAGAGATACAACAAAACCTTGTGCATAAACACGAGTACGAATCCTATTGAAATAATACAAACATACTTATATTTTGAAATTATTTTACACTTACCAATAGGTAGATGTAGGTTTGCTTCGATCTCGTCTATTAAAACCAATAATAGCTCCAAGAACGATCAAACCAAATCCGGTCATACCTAAAGAAATAAATATAATATAAATCTTTAGAAAAAAACAAAAAATTCTTAACAAACCAATGGGCACAACGGGATCTTGTTTGACTTTACGCCAAAATTTTGATTCGCCAAGGTCAGCACTTTCATATTCATTTAATTTATGACTAGGTTTTGGTGATACGCGATTATGTATATCAGACATATCTCTATCTACAATTGAAACATTCTATTGATAACTACTTACATACAACATATATAAACATGACTTAGATTTAAATATTTTTTTTTAAATTAAAATTATTAAACAGAATTTTGTAAAAGATGATTAACTACAATATCTTTATTACCACCATATTTTTCTAATAAATCAATAATAATCTGACGATCTATTGTAGGAAACATTTCTTCAATTGTTTTTATATCATCAACTGTATAAAGTAATGTTGATTCAGTAATACTATTCGATTGAGATGATAATGAAGACATTGTTGGACTATTTGAAAAACTTGGATTCTCTAATGTTGATGAATATTCTGTTGTTGTAGACTAGAAAAAATAAATTATTTCGTAATTCATTTCATTAATTGAATATTTACTGTAAAACTCATAACAATAAGAATATCGCCTTGATTTTCATTTATATTTGCTTCTCGTCCCATTAATGGATACCAATGTTGATGTGTTTGACCATCTAAAACTTCTCGTGGAATTTCAATATCACATTCTCCAATAAAATTATCTTCTGTAAAACTACGCTACAAATATTTTTTTAAATAAATAAATATATTTTTCGATTGACAAAAAGAAAAAGGTTAATTACTTGATCGAATAATTCCAAATGAACTTTATCCATTCCTTTGAATAAATTACTAAATCAAATGAAAATAGAGTTAAATATTTCAAAAAAAAACTTTATTCTTACATTCGATATGATACTTTCCATTGAGGATTTTTACCACCACCAGTAGCTGTTGGTGTTTCGTAAGAAACATGACCTAGCTGAAAACGAACATATGGATCCATACGAAGTAAACCTAATGGACCAGAATTTTTTATTAATTTAGCCTAATAAATACAAAAAGAAGAAGATTAATTTTAATTCATCTTATTGGTAGATAAATACTTCAGCAAAGGTTAAAGTAAAGAATCCAAGAAAATTTGGATTTTGATTGTGTTCTAGTTGAGCATTTGATGAATCGTAGATTTGAGATTCAACAAGTTGAACACGAAGAAAATCTGACGGAAGATCACCAAGCATTACCTAGATAAATGAAAAATTTTGATAATAATTCAAAGAATAGACATTGAACATACTCTAGATTGATAATTGCTAAATTTTGGTTTTGAATTGTCAATAGAAGATGGTGTAAAACCTGATGAAACAACTGCTGAAGCCATTATATCTGAACTAAATGAACTCGATCTAAATATATAAGTTCAATCGTACAAAAATACTATTGATTCATCATATGTTCTCATTAGTTTCACGAATTAACTGGTAAAAAACCTCACAAAAATAATACATATATATATGTACTATGTCAAAGTTGAATGTACCGACAGTTGGTAGACTTTGGAGTTATTATGCCTAGGAAGACAGTATATATATGATTAATGACTCATAGATGTCGTATACAAATTAAAATATTAAATTTAATTAACAAGTATAATCTATCGTGAGTGTATAAAAAATAATGAGAACGATATTTTTCAATCTTTTACATTACATCAGATTATTTCTATTGGTCTAGTAATTCAACCATTCAGGATATCTAAGAGAGTTTTGCTTTACCAGAAGAATAAAAAGCTAACGAGATCATCATTCAAGTTAAAAATAGAGAACTCTTTCTTGCTACCATGACTGCTTCTGCCCACATGAGTATGAACGCGAGCGATACATCTCCATAAAAAAATGATCTAACATTGTCATTATCTTTTATTAAAATACAAAAAAAGGAATTTATTTATCATTGTTCTATTTTATTCTCTTGACACATTAATTGAATGTTAAGTCTTTGTGCATGAACTGATTTAATTTGTTTCAAAGATAATTGAGAAATCGTAGTTAATTTAAATTGTTCATAGAATATATCTTCAACTTCAAATTTATTATTTCCATGATGACATAAACGCATTTGTAATTTCCAACGAATTTGATCATTATCATCATCGGTTGATGATGTCGGTGGACTAATAGGTATTTGACGCATTAATTCAATTAAACATGTTGAAAATATTGAATCAAGTTCTGCAAGTAAATAATTTCCATTTGTATGAATTGTATTTGATGAATGATCAATAATAGGATGTAATTCAATTAAATATCGACGTAAAATATCATTTTCATTATCTCTAGTAATAACAAACCCTATTTGATCAATTAATTGTTTACGAAATAAAGGTTTTATTTGATTAAGAAAATCAGATATATAATTTTGTACATCAACATCTTGACATTCATAAACAATTTGATTATATTTTATTCGTTTTTCAAACGTATCTTTAGAATAAATTTGTTCAATATAGAGAATAAAATTAATAGCAACGTCAAGAAATTCTATACAACGATTTGTTACTTCATCACGAAGATGTTTTTCTAATACACGCATATCTGAAATACAGTAATTATTGTTTATGATCATGAAGTTACAGATATACAATTCATTCTTTCACTTATTTGCATTGATAACTATTTAGAGTAAATCAGATTTTAGAATATTCTAAAATCGTTTATTTATTAATGAAGAGAAAAAAAAATAATACGAAAATATCTGTTTAATATTAACAGATATTCATTGCTTGGATAAATAATAACTAGATACAAAAAATCAAATGAACAGATCACTGTACATTCTCAAAAGAAATCATTTTGTTAATTATTAATTTTTTTTCTCTCGTTTTTCTTTCTTTGTATTATAATCATTGATCGCTGCTTTTATAGCATCTTCAGCAAGCACTAAATAAAAATAAACATAGAAATAAATCTTTTATTTTATTTTATTTTCTTACTTGAACAATGAAGTTTTACCGGTGGTAAACATAATTCTTTTGCAATATCTTGATTTTTAATTGTATTTGCATCTTTAATTGATCTGCCTTTAATCCATTCAGTAGCTAATGAAGATGAAGCAATAGCTGAACCACAACCAAAAGTTTTAAATTTTGCATCGACTATTTTTCCATTATCATCTACTTTAATCTATTAAAATAAATAAAATCTGAAAGAAAGAAATTACGGATTAATCTTACTTGTAGCTTCATGACATCACCACAAGCTGGTGCACCGACAAGACCAGTACCAATATCAGCATCGGATTTATCAAATGAACCAACATTACGTGGATTTTCATAATGATCAATAACTTTTTCATGATAATCACGTGTTAAAATACATCGTGTATTAACATTAGTAGTTAATAGCGGACGTATTTTTGAATAAATATTACGCGAGAGATTACTCGCAGCCATTTCGAAAAAAATAGAAAACTAGACAAAATCTGAAAATAGAATTTGGCTATAGAAGAGAAACTATTTAAATACATTTGTACTCCTTTTGAAATTTTTTATAAGAAGAGAGACTATATGGCGAACTGTTATTATGGTTTTACTTAACTAAAATAAACATAAATTATAATGATACGCTGAATATATCACAAAACTAGGCTAGAAATCTTGATTAATAAAAAGGTACATAGATAGGCAAATAAGACAAAATATAACCCTAAAAGTGTTTATAAAATCATCGATCCTGGATTTTCAAGAAATTGTTTAAATTCTTGTAACCATTGAGCACCAACGGCACCATCAATAACACGATGATCGCATGCTAATGTTACATTAAGAATAGATGATTGACGAAAACTATCAAGAAGAAGATTATAAGAAATTTTGTTTTTTTTTCTTCATTAAAATTACCCTTTAGGAGAATCTGGTGCAGGTACAATCTTTTGTTCCATACCACCAATAGCTAAAATAGCTGACTAAAGAAAAACATAAGATTAAATTTTTAGTTTATAGATCTTCAAAAACTACACTTACTTGTTGTGGATAAATAACAGCGCTGAAATTAGTTACACCATACATTCCTAAATTAGATATTGTAAATGTACCCATCTAAAATAAATATGATATAAAAAAATAATTCATTAGATTCTGTTTACTTCAAGTTCATTGTCATTCAATTTTCCACTATTTGCTTTTTCACTTAATTCAGATAATTCTTTATTTATGGCTGAAACACCCTAAATTAAATTTAACAAAAACAAAAATTAGATTTATATAAATATATACACAGTATTACCTTTTGATCAACATTATATAAAAGTGGTGTCATGAGTACACCAGCATCTGTATTTATTGCTATATTAATATCAACTGTTTCGTATCTAAAATAGAATAGTATTTTAAGTATAGAAAAAAAAAACTAGATAAAATTTTACTGTCGAATAGATTTTTCCATCCAAATACTATTTGTTTCTGGTCGTTTTTTACATGCAAGTGCAGCTGCTTTTATAATAAAATCGTTAATAGTAATACCACTTGATTTTTGTTTAGGATCTTTGGTCTTTGGTGCTAACATATCGTTCAAATTTCCACGTAATCTATATTAATAAATTAATTACATAGAGAAATATGAAATTACATACTTGAGTATTTCATCTAAATTAACTTCAATAGTTAAATAATAATGTGGTATTGTAGTCTTTGATTCAGTTGCACGACGTGCATTATCCTATAAAAAATAGTTTTAAAATATTGAATTATTTGTTTTTGTTTCAATAGATTATCTTACGGCTCGAATTTCTGATACTTGTTGTTCATCATAACCACCTGTACGTGCTGCTGTTTCTTTTTTAGCGCCTTTAGCTGGAGCACCTTGTTCACCTTTGGCTTTTTTACCATCTACTTTAGCACCACCTTCTTTAACAAATTTTTCAACATCTTCAGCAGTAATTCGACCATTTGGACCTGTACCTTGAACTGACTAGATAATATAGAAAATATTATATGATTATATGTCAATATAAAATCGAATATGTATATATACTTCTATTTCTATGCCTTTTTCTTCAGCAAGTTTTCGAGCAAGAGGTGATGCAGCAACTCGATCACCTTGTGTTGAACTACTAGTTTTTGTTGTCTCTTTTTTTGGTTTTGATGTTGTTTGTTGTTCTTTTTTACTAGTTGACTCTTCTTTTTTATTAGTTGAATCTTCTTTTTTGGCTGGTTCTTTCTCTTTTTTTTCTTGTTTTTCATCAGAAGATTTCGGTTTTGTTGATGCTGTACTGCCATCATCTTTATAATCTTTAAATGCAGCAATATCTTCTTCTTTTTCAACAATAATCGCACATGGCTAAAAAATAAAATTCTTCAACATAATTTCACTAAACGTTTTTTCTTCTTACTTTTCCAACAGGTACATCTTTACTACCACCAGGTATAAGAATTTTTGCAAGATATCCTTCATCGCCTGATTCAAATCCTAATGTTGCTTTATCAGTTTCAATTTCTGCTAATATGTCACCTAAAATAAATACACATAGATTATTTATTAAAAATTATATTGAATATTAGTTTTTAACCTTCAGCAATTTTATCTCCTTCTTTTTTTGCCCATGATCGTAATGTACCAGTTTCCATAGTCGGTGATAATGCTGGTAATGGAATTGTTTTATGAGATGGTAAATCACCGGATGACGCATAACGAATCGATTGATGTTGTTGACTTATGGTTATACCATTTCTTGTTAGTGATAATAATCGACCATTTATACATGATGAAAAATTTGACTCGACTAGAGATGAACTAAAATGACGAAGTAACAAAAAAAAATATTTTTTTGGAAAAAATTTACTTGTTGAGATTTCTATTTGTTATGTTAAGATTTGTTGAACTCGATATTGTATAACATCGTCGTAATAAAGTATTTATTTTTCTTGCTGAAGTATAACGTTGTGCAGTAATAAGGTGACGAATATTTTGCATCTTTTATTTGCAATCGTCGTTATATTCCACACAAATATACAAGAGAAAGATAATCTAAAATAAATTCAATTTATAGTATCACGTAAAACAGCACTTTTCTATGTTAGCGGCTAGTTAACCAAAAAGAAGAAATAATTTCTTGATCATTAGATCCATTTCTTAACACTTGTTTTTACGTATCAGATATAATATATTTTTTTATTAAGGTTTGTCTCATTGGAGTAATAATTTTAGTTTTGATTGGTTTATTTTTAATGAACGAAAAGAAATTATATTATTATTAAACAATAATAAACTCCGAATTCTTTAAATACAACAAACATTATCTTCATACTGAGAATATATCGGATGCATGCCAATGAATCTACTCCATAATCGTATAGAACTATATATTATTAATATAGATGTCGCTAATATGAATACAACTATTATAGTGAAACCTTTTTTTCTATAAAAGAAATAATTTGTAATCGAGTAAGAGTTATAAAAAATATTTTCCTAAATTAAACACTTCAAGAAACTTGTGGCTCCCCTCGTAAATACGTATCTAAGTGAGTTATTGGACAAAAAAGACACTACTGATCAGTTTTGTCATACAACTACTATAGTGAATATAAATAGAAAACAACCATTTATTTTTTAAACTTAACTCATCGCACAAGATTATGTAAGTAGACCATGACTAACATATAACTCAGTAGAAACCTATGATTCACTAGAGGTTTTTTGTTCTTGTATTTCCTTTTTCTATTGTTTATAAAGGCAAAATGATTCGCTTACTCATTTCTAGAAGAAAACTTTAATGTACAATTCAACTGATGACGAATTATTGAAAGTGAGAATATGACAAATATAAAAGGCATAGCGTGACTCGATGCATAAATGAATTTTTTAGTCTCAAATTTTTGCTTGCTTTGTTTGCTTGCTTTTCTTTTTATTTTCTCCTTTCGTTTGAATAATATTTTACAAACCTTAGATAATTATTATTTAATGACCTACGAATAATATTTATTGTTAAATGTAATTCATTATTATTATTATTATTATTATTCTAGATCGACGATTGTATTGATACTTGGTCTACAAGAAGTAATAAAACGAAAAATAATATTTTTCCTATTTAAATCTATATCTTTTATGTAATTTAGTGACAAGCGCTAGTGATTTTCAACGTTTACATAATGTTATTTCAACTAATCTAACGAAGATTAGTAACAATGGTTAGTTATAATGATTGATTAATTTTGTTTTTAACTATCTTTTTTTTATAGCAACGGATCTTGAAAAACTCGTCCAAAAATTAGGTACTCCAGAAGATAGTGAACCATTACGTGAACGCTAGTATATAGAATAAAAACCAATGAAAATTGATTATTGAATGATTTTCTTTTTTCGTTTCAGTCATCGACTTCAAAATGAAACTAAAATATTAATGCAACAAACAAATGATGCACTTCAAGAACTTAATAATACTCGTGTATTAACAGAAGCTGATCAGGTTTAATACAAATTCATTCAAATAAATAAGGTTTTAAAATAAATGTTTTTTTTAGAGACGCAAGAAAACTTTAACTGAAAATTTACCAAAACAATATTTAGCAACATTAAATCGTTTTCAAGAAGCACAACGTACTGGTGCACGAAAAGAAAAAGAAAGTCTTGATCGTGCACGTGCTATATCATTTCGACAACAAGGCATGTCTGATTCACCGTTTGCCGATAATTTTGTTCCAACACCAACATATGATCAAATTCAACAGCAAGCGGTTTTACCAATTGAACAAGAAGTTGATATGAGATCATTAAGAGAACGTGATGAACAATTGCGTGAACTTGAAGTATATAAAAAACTACTATTTTTGAATTTATAAAATACTAAGATCTCGTTTTCTTTATTATTTAGACAAATATTGTTGAAGTTAATGAATTATTCAAGGATGTTGCTAAACTTGTTCATGAACAAGGTGGTGTTATTGGTAAGTCTAGAGAAATGAAACAAAAGAACGATAGGTATAACGCAATTAGAACATATTTATTAAGACTCAATTCAAGATCATGTTGAATTAGCTGTTGTACAAACACATCAGGCTAGTCAACAAGTTGGACAGGCTGCAACATATCAGGTTTTTTATTATTCTATATTGCTGCTGTTAATTGCTAAAAATTGTTGATAAGATACAGGAGAATTTTACTAATTAGGATTGAATTTTTTTAAATAATGGTGAATGTATATACTAACTAAAATTTCGCTGCATCTTTCTAGACTCTATTGATCAACATATAATCAATACGGAAGTGAATGTAACACATGGTAACCAACATTTATCAAAAGCTATGACTTATCAGGTTGCTTTTCTTTTTTAATTTCTAACAAAAAAATTCATTTTTATTTTGCATATTTATTTTTATTTTTTATATTTAAAGAGTGCTGCTCGACGAAAAAAGGTCATATTAGTTACAGTTTTACTTGTTGTCCTTGCTATTATTATACTTGTTTTGGTTTTAACATTGAAAAAGTGATACATTCAGATGGGTTAGTATCATATATATTTTTTTTCTAAACGGAGTCTTCACTCCGATTAATTTTGATCGATGAGAGATGGGTAATTATCGCAACACGTAAATCTCGGTTTTTTCACTACCTACCAAAATATTGAATCACATTTTTTTATTTCAAAACTACAGTGAAAATTTACTGAATTTATCGAACACGATCTACTGCTTCCTACTCATAGATAGTGAATTATATGATAGTCTTTTCAAAAATTAGTTTGCTTTTAACTGCCTTATCATAATTGATCGCACTAATGCGTTTCATTTTTAAAAATTATATACATGATTGATGTGAAATAAATGCGCATTTAATCGTAAAGTTTATCTTATATTTACTACTCGATAATCGATACAATCTCAATTAGTAACTTTTATGCGTCTTATTTGTATTCATGAGTGAGTTGCAAGGCTTGTATTAGACATGATGTATTGTTCTGTTAAATTTCGAATTAATACCTTTCTTTTCTATTTCATCCTGTAGTTTACTCATTAGATAGAATTGATACATGAATACAACCAGTATCATCTTTTCATAGAGAGAAGTTCCTGGAAAAGAATTCTTTAAAACATTCATAATTTGCTTTATTTCTATTTTTTAGAGACAACGCACTCGAATTACCTCCAAATGTTTCATATGTATTATCATAATAACTATTTTATTCTTCTTTATTATTATCATTTAAAATAAATAAAAACAATAACACGTGATCTTCTTTTTTTTCCACACTCACATATATACATATATACATACGCATTTATTTATCTCATTTTATTGATGCAGTGTAATGGTCTCGAATAAAATAAAAGTTAAATTAAAAAAAAAAAGAAAGATCAGTTTTTGTTTTGCTTGACGTCATACATTTTATGTTGTATTTTATTGCTGTATTCATCGCCTTTTTCTTTTAATTTTTTTTCTTTTTCTTCTTCTTTTTTTGTAATATTCGTTGGGTATCTTCGTCACGTTTTTTTTCCGAATATAAATCGACAAATAATTGCATATTTATGTGTATATGTTATCATTGTCACGCGTGAATAAGAGAAAAGGAAAAAACAAATTATTAATAACATGAAAACTTAAAAATATATATATATAAATATTATTCATTTCCACTGTATATTATTCTTATTTTGTCTTGAACAAAAAACAAAGCGCGATCATGTTGTTACGTTTATGGCAGAATTTACAGTTATTTGAAGATACACTTGCGGATAATAATACATATAGAATGTATTCGAATATTCTTACAGAAGGTACGTATATAAGATAATTTCTAATCCAAAATATGAAAAGAACTATACTAGTGCAAAAGAGATAGAAAAATTGAAATATCTTGTAAAATTTGATTATTATTAGGGCATACTTTTACAATGATTCCACCAGATGATAATTTCAATACTGATCAAGCTATACTTGATATTGATCAAATACGAATATTACCTATGTCACATAAATATAGTCCATCACGTATACATGCTGGTTTACTTATATATTCTGTTGATGGTCAAACTGATTTTATTTTAAATGATATACAATTACGTATTAAAACAGGTGATATACTTATACATCAAATTCCTAATGCACTTGCTGGACAAGAAGATGTTTATCGTGATTTAATACGAACATTATTTGGTACACATCGTATTAATCTTGTTGGTCTTGTATTTACATTTACTGGTTATGGAAAATTTACTGATTGTATGAAATGGACACCATCATCAGGTGATCATACAGGACCTCTACATCCAACTGAACAAAAATTACTTGAAATTGTACTTGTTTCACATTATATGAATAATGCATGGTTAGTCATGCAAGTCGCATCACATATGGATGTTGAAACATTATCTCAAACAGCTAAAAAACAATATCTTCTTAAATTAGGTGAAATTGAACAATTATATAATAAACGACGACAAGAACGTGAACGTTCATCAATATCAAAATTATTAAAATTTAATCATCGTCATTCATCAGATAATATGCGATCATTTGAATGGACAACATATAGACAAGAAACATTTGACGGAGCAATACAACGTTTACTTGATGAATTTTATAATCTTATTCTACAAGTATTTCAAGATAATGAATTTGATCGTGATCATTATGCATATTTTGATGATAATACAAAACAATTATTTGGAGCTTTAGCTACACCTTATGCACGATTACCAATACAACAAACAATACCCGATTATACTTATGCTCCACAACCGCCATATTTCTAATAAATTAATAGTTTGATAAATATATAAATACACATGAGTAATCATAATATCCAAGGTGAAATTAATGAAAAAGAAAAATATTTATTTTTTTATTCCTAAAACATAAAATGTCCTTCATTTAATATCGTTCGTTATCTGTATAAATAATGAAAATGTACCAAAATATTTTCTAAAGCATTATACAGATACTGCGTTTGTATATGATTTATTGAAATAAATTTTTCAGTTACTTTGATCGGTATGTTATGATTTCATGTTGTTGTTATCTTTCGTAATATAAGGATTATTGTGATTGTAGGAATGAATTGGCATCTTATCAATAAATACCTTATCTAGCAGAAATTCGATTTCGATCAGTATTTATAAGTTAATTTTGTCGTTGAAATCTATTTTAGGTCAATAATGAAATCAAAAGATAAGTTATGGTATAGAATAGAAATGTAAAGTGAATCAATCGATTCTGAAAATATTCATTGATAGAAAAGGTTTTTAAGTAAAAACCATATAGTATTAAAACATGATATTGGCTTCTTATATTTTTCGTACTTTAACAATGTCTCGTAATCATTTGAATTATGATATTTTTGTTTAAGTGTCTTAAAAATTAGCATTCTAACCAATAAATCTAGATATTGTTTTTCTCAATCAAAATCAATTGAATTTACGACACATCAGAAAACACTTTGAATTATGTATGTTTATCTACCTTCATCTATGCCCTTTTACATTCAAGGTAATGACGTCAAGAAATTTTTTTTTAATATTCAATTATGAATGCACCGCCCTGAAAAATTATTTTTGCTGAAAGAAAGCCGAAACACTCGATTATTAAAACTACATAAATATCATTCTTATTTATATGATTTTATCTTCAAACAGAATCTTGAAAAACACATTTTTTTCTATTTGAAATATTTGACGTAAATAACATCTAGTTATCACTTTGTGTGCAATATTGCTAGTACACGGTTGTCAACTGATATGAAATGAAATTTATGTATATACGGATGTATAATTCATCTAGTAAGAAAAATTTTGGTTAGATAAACTGTTATTACTCGAGATGTGTTTGAATCACATGAAATGTGATGTACAAGCAGTTTTCGTCACCTGTATATTTATTCGTTTGTTTAACCAACCATATCATTATCGTTAATACGCAACGACAAAAAGAAATAAACATTAAAAAAAAAAACGAACAGGTAACATAAAGCTATTTAGTACATTTCAAATTTTTATTTGACCCTATTAGTTTCTAAACTGTTAAATACATAGTATCTCTTAGATTGTTTTGAAATTAATATCAGATTATTTTTTTTTAAATTGTTTACAAAATATTTTAAGAATAAATAATTATTTGATACAATCATCAGGCTTCTATTTGAATCTCATAAAATTTTATATAAACGCACCTTTATTCATCTATATATTTGTTCGATTGTTTAACCAACCATATCATTATCGGTAATACTCGACGACAAAAAGAAACAAACAGTGAAGAAAAAAAAACGACCAGGTAATATCAAGCTGTTTAATATATCAGTACAAATTTTAGTTGACGTTATTGTTGTCGAGATTGATCATTGGTTTGAATTCAGAGTGTCTGGCCTTAATTCGATCATCGCTTTCGTTAACATACAGAAAACAGCTGATAATTTTGCTAAACGATATCCGTTTGAAGTTAAGTCATTTTTGAGGAAAAAGCATGCTTAAAAAAATTCGTAGTAGAAGTTTTCATTCATTTTGTAATTTGTCTAAATTTATTAATGCATATATTTTGATGAGAGTGCTTAAAAACAAATTTCTTTCATTACAATAAAAAAAAAACTTATACTAATTTCACATAATTATATAGCGCGTTGATCATTCTATCCAGGAGACTAAAATTGAATTCAAACGGATATTATTTAGCAAAGTTATGAGCCTTGTTTCTGAAGATTACTGTAAGTAATGATTGAATTAAAGCTACACCCTTTAATGCTATGTATTAGAGCATTTATTTTTATTAATTATCGCTATCAAAGTATGAAATATGAATTTTCATTGTAGTTTGTAGTTTTATATATTACATACAAGTTTTGCGTAGTTATCAATTTTTAGTAAATTTTGATTATGATGCAAAAGATCTGTCAGAATGATACAATTGTGTGACAAATTTCAATCAACTTCGTTGATTATGTGACGTCAATATAAAAAGACCCAGGGTCTTCTAAAACAGGGGGGTCTTCTATCATAAGGGGGAGATACATCGATTTTTTTCTGCACGCAAGGACTGATTTAACGATGCGTACGTTTGTTTTTTTTTCTTTTTTTTTCCTGCTCTATTGGTGATTATCGGTTAAATACCGTGATCATAAGACCTTATTATTTAAGTTAACGTTGATTATTCACCTCGAATATTATTAATGTTAATGACAAGCACTTACCTATGTAAGTGCATCGGTGAATAAGTGTAAACAAATTTCGAGGAAAAAGATCGATTTTTTGAAAATTTGTCCTCAAATAATGTAAGTTGATAAATGAATAGATATAAGAAAATTATTCATATAAATGAATATAATCGAGCTATCGTCATATGACTGTAATTAGGTACATTTTTTGTCTTTCTGTTTTATATAGCTAATCGAGTGAGAAAAATAACGTCATTCTAATAATATTTTTTGACTAAATTTTTGTTTTTTAATCATTAAAAGATATAGATATACGTATATAATTACTTATTTATTTCTTTTATTCGTTAATTTCATACACAAACTTGTTGATCTCCATCTCGTGTTGGAGTTATCTTTATTTAAAGCAACTTAAATTTTGGTAAGAAGTATTGATATAATTTTTTTTTCATAGATTTAGTAATTAGTGAACATTTTGTAAATATTCTTATCACCTTCGAATATAAATAGAAATAAATTCTTCTTGTAGTTATAGTTAGATTTTTGTTAGTTTCTAGAGAAATAAGAAAACAAAAATTACAGTTAACATCAAGCTCGCATTTTTATAAATATTTTATCTCTCTATAAGTTTCAATCCATCGAAATCTCGTGAAAAGATGGATGCTAATTAAAATTAGTATTTTGTATAATAGATAAAACATATAGATTGTGTTAGAACCGGTGAATACCTTTTTAAACGATACATCGAATTAAATCATTTTCATGAGAGTATTCATGCGTAACTATTATTATTGTATGTTGTATATAATAATTTTTAGTTTTGACTGAATAAGGTTTGGTGTGATTTTAAGTTGCACATACTTCCATTTTTTCCATATAGTGTTGCATGAATTCATTTGTTAATAAGAAATGTATAATTTGAACACATAAATTTTATTATAATCATATTTCATAATATTAATGAGTGAACTTAATACGAATGCATTCTAGATAAGAAAGTAAGATGGACAATAGGGGTTTACAAAGTGACGGACCCCCGGAGCATACAACAGCTCCTACTACCAAATTATCACATATGCGAAATGATTCAACTGTTGATCTATGGGCTACTGTTGATAGATCTCGTCTTGAGCAAGATGTTCATATTATTCCACTTCAAGAACTTTACAATCGTTATCATACTGATCCACGTACTGGTTTAACAAGTGGTGCTGTACCTGATGCACGTGCTCAGTATGGTGATAATAAACTTGAACCACCTAAACAACCATCTTACATATGGTTGTTATTCAAAGAATTATTTATGGGATTCAATATTATACTTTGGGTGGCTGGTATTCTCGCTTTTCTTGCTTATAAACCATTTGGTGAACCTGATCCACAAATAGCAAATTTAGCGTTAGGTGTAGTACTTTTACTTGTCATTACTTGCAATTCAGCTCTTAATGTATATCAACAACTTAAATCAATTAAAATTGTAGCAGCATTTTCAAAACTATTACCAACATTAGCCACTGTTCGTCGAGATGGACGAGAACAACAAATTGTTACTGATGAAATTGTTCCAGGTGATATCATTCTTGTTCGAATGGGTGACAAACTACCTGCTGATTGTCGATTTATTTCATGTGATGGTGTCAAGGTAACTATCTGTTATTTTATTATATATAACTGTTGTTTCAATTGTATGTGTAGGTAAATACATCAGAACTAACTGGTGAATCAAAA
>CAJNOI010000011.1:938218-1021774 GCA_905250115.1 Adineta steineri | reverse complement strand
TTCACTATTTCAACCTAATATTTTGCTTTCAGTGATATAAAAATCATACATCGCGATCATTTTTGTCTCGAAAATGCTTATCAAACATTGTTGCATTACCGAATTTTGAAAGCGAGCACCCGGTGCTCACTCACTTCCTACACATGGTCTTTCCCGTTTCAACCTAATGTTTCGCTTTGAGTGATATACTTACCGTACTCACCGACCGTTTTTGTCTCAAAAATGCTTATCGAACTTTGGCGCACTAGCCTGTTTCAAAGAGAACATGTTATGCTCACTCTGTCTTTCTACATCGCATTGTCTACCTCAATGTAATATTTGTCTGGGAATGAGATGGAAATCATATATAGCGATCTTTGCTGGCTATACTAGTTCTAGTGCAGTTTGTAACGCTAGTTGATTTTCAAAGTGGGATTCCTGTATTCACATTTGGTCAGTTTTCGGTATGGCTTCGATGGTTTGATTCAAATCTAAGATTACTCTTAGGAACGAGATAGGAACGATATCTTGAGATTTATTTTACTAAGAAAGTGTTTGTTTGGAGATTTTGAAGTCTCACATTGGTCAAAGTGAGCATCTTAGGTGTTGGTGAGTATGTGGTTGTAGAGGAACGGTGAATTAGTTAGCCCAACTCACGCAGAGCGACGGATCACTAGTTCCTGGATAGTAGTAGCATTTACTAGATTTGGTCGGATACGGTCGGATCTAATATCTTCCGATATAAGGTAGGATTGAAATTTGTGTTAATTCGGTCAATCCGGCCGACGGATTTTGCGCCGACAAATGCCGGATTTGTCCGGTTCACAGGAGGTTTTTATGGGATCTTTCCAGATTTTGGTGAGACCGATCGATTCTGGGCATCGAATATCGGTGGTGTAGTGTCCGATGATTTCCGTACCGGACTATAGCCGAATTATGCGGATTCCAAAGGAATTGTTTTAGGTGGTGATGTCCGGTGTTGATCCGATGCAATCGGATTGTCAGATTGTAAAGGAATAATGGGTATTTGGAAGTAATTATTTTGGTTGATGATTTTCGGTGTAGATCCGTTGCAATCCGATTGTCGAATTTTAGATTATGATGAAGGATTTTTTTCCGGCAAGATCCGACTTGGAGTGAATTCAAAAAATTTGTGGAAATCTGTTGAAGTCCGATGTTATCTGGTTTACAATCTGGAATCATCCGGAGGTTTTCAGAAGATGGTCATGTCAGGATATGGTCGGATCCGATTATCAGTTGCGATAAGATCCGACCAGATCTTTTCCGGTGTAATCCGATCCGGAATCCTGTACATGAGAATCCGACATAAACTGGGTCGGTTCCGATCGGTCTTCAACGGAGTGCGTCGGATTCCGGAGTAATCTGGTGTCGGATCCGATGTGTTCCCGTACGGTCCACAAGTCGGATCGAATGTCCTGGGTAATAGAACAAATTCATCAATGGGAATTAGAATTAATCGGGAAAATTAAAAAAAAAGCACAAGAATATAGAGTAATTGTTGTTAAATTATCAGAAATATGTATTAATGATATTGAAATGAAATTTACAGATTTAAAAGAACAAATTAATCAAATTGGTGAAGAAAAAGAATTTAATGATATCGATGTAATTTATTTAAGGAACCAATTATCAGAACTTATAGAAGAATCAAAGAATCCATCAGACATGTGTATTAAAAAAGATTCACAAACATTTGGCGATATTTCAATTATTGCATCAAATAGTGAGTTGAGGGTGTGGGTGTGTGCGAGTATTACTTGGATAGTCGCACCACACCAATATCCACACCCACATCCTCGCAGACACATCCACACTCACATCCTCGCAGACACATCCACACTCACGTCCTCACAGACACATCCACACTCACACCAGTGGTAGAGGTGCATATTTATAATTCCGTTACAATGATGAAGAAAATCTTTATATTGCTGATTTTGGAAATAGTTGCATTCAAAAATTTGATGTACTTGTTTAAAGTTTTCATTTTTTTGATAAATAAAATAAAAGAATAAAAATAAAATAATGTAAAGGTGTTTTTTTTATTTTTAATTCATACTGACAATTCAAAGTAGAATTTCTTAAGAAAAAAGTTTCTCATTTGAATAACTTGAAATATTTTTTTAAATAATAAGAAAGGTTTCTTATCAAATTGTTAATTAGTTTCAGAAGATCAACATTTTAACAAAAATTGTTAATTATTTACATAAAAATTATTAAATTCTAATTAAAGTTATTCAAGATTTATTGAATTATATTAGATTTTATTGAAGTATTTCAATTCTTATTAGATTGAAATGATTCTATATGAATTATTTTTTAATATATTTATTTTTTGAAAATTTAAAAAAAACAAAAAGTTCCATTATTTCTTTTAGATAGAATGAGAACTAAGAGATAAATTAATTTTTACTTTCTTATCTAATAAATTTATAATTGAGAAGTTTATCGAGAAGAGTATTGATTATATTCGAAAGAATATAATAAAGAATCAATTTATTCGTTTTTTTTGTAAAATTGTATTTGAATAGAAAAAAATAATTTTCATATGTGACAAAATTCATTAATAAATTCAAGAACTTCTGTTTGATTAAAGAAAATTTTTAATAAAAATAAAATTCAATTATAATTATTACTTCAATTTGAAAAAGTATTTATTCGATATCAAATAATATTTTCATCTATAAGACATTAATTAAACCATTATTGATTATTTAAAATAAAAATAAACTCAATTACATTTTAATAAAATTCTTTAAAAAAATATTTCAAAATATAGAAGATTAAATTAATATCTTATTTGAAATATATATAGATATATCAAAATGGTTTTAATTTATTTCAAAAATATACCACATCAAACAAAATCTCTATGAAAAAATCGATTTTAAATAATAAATCTTTTTTTCAGACATGTTTTATGATGCGAAATAGTGTTGTTATATAATATTTTTTGTTTTGATTATGAAAATGATCATTAACTTCAATCATCGCAGGTATATGGTAGTATCATTATTCTGCAGCTTTTTATATCGAATCTTTTATTAAAAAATTCATTTGATATTTTCAATTTCATCAGTTCACAAAACAAAATTATTTCCAGCTATCAACAATCTTATTTTTCTTCATTTTATTTACTTTGTATTTTTCATGTTGTCCCATTATGAAAGACTAAAAATTCATTTGATCAAAAATAAAAATGTTTTTTTTTGTTATTTTTCTTCTCTCCTTCGCTTGAAATGTTTTGTTACATTTCTTTTTTAAATCAAATGTATAGTTGAAAAGAAAGACACAAAACATAAAATGTTATTCTTTTATAAAACAGTCAGAAGAATTTATTCACCGAAAAAGAAGTTCAAAGTAAAACGTACGAATTAATTCTTATTTTATATCGAAATAATTTTACAAAACATCAGGAGTTTAGAAATTCGATTATTTGAAATAGTTTCGTTTTGGTAAGTTCTTTTTTTTATAAATAGAATGAAAAATGAGCATAGAGAGTATCACAGGACAACTATCTTTAGAATAAAGATGAAAATAGACGAAAGTGAGGACATAGCTAAAGAATAGATAGACATGCAATCATACTCATCCCTTCACATTGAGTGTCCTCACTCACATTGAAATTTGCACTCAAGTCAAACTTTCAATAAACTTTGATTTAATTTTAAAAATTATATATATTCAACGGTAGAATGGTTTCTCCTAAATTTATATATGTACTTACATCTATCATATGGATGAGATAATAATGTATTTCTTTAATAGGACCTCAAGACTAAAATTTCTTTTTTATAAGATTATGTTTCGATATTATTTCAATGTGAAAGTGTATCGCTGCAATGTTGTGTCTGTCCAAACGTTGAATGAGAATTTGTTTTAAATATGAGAGATGTTTTGTTGAAATACCATAAAAAATTGAGATAGACTACCAGTTTATGTCAAAAGATAGTAATCAGGTATCGATCCTGAACTAAAGTTTGGGTGAAGATTTGAGATTTTTATAAGAATTCAATTCTTGTTATACAAAAATTCGTTTTAAATATCGCGAATGTATAACTGAAAAACAACCATGATCGAAAAAAATCGATCTTATTTATAAGAATTGTTTTTTGAGTAATTAAATCATTATGAACTGAGACGATTATAGACGCAGATAGTTAGGATGTGGTTATTTTATTTCACCCATATCCACATTCCACACACACCCTCACACCTTGCTAAAAACGTATGTAAGTTAAAACTAATTGTATAATTTAAATTTTAGTTATAAAACATATGAGGTATGTAATAAGAACATAAAGATCATTTATACTTTATTATTTAAATTAATTATCATTCCTATACTTATTGATATTCATCCGTAATTATTTTAATTTTTATTCGTATTCTCGATTATTGTTAATTGGGAAGCCTATTCAATTAAGAAAAATAATTTTTTTAATATTTTCATTGATTATTTTAGATTTCATTCATCATATATTTAGTTCTTTTATATAACTATAAAGAATATAAGAATAATGAATCGTTTTAGTGATATTGATTGTTCATTTAAAGAATTAAAACCTGTTTATGGTTATCGTAGTCAAAAACTTGTTACAATTGAAAAAGCATTAGAATTAATTCAATCTCGAATTGATGAATTACCATATTTTATTAAAATAGCAAAAAAATATTGTCATTATCCATCAGAACATGGTTTAACACATGATGAATCAGCATCAATTTATATTTATACAATGGAATGGGGTGAACAAACTTTATATCGTGTTTTAAATCAAACTTTAAGAAATGAAAATAGACATTTATTAAAAGTATGGTTTCCTTATTTGAAATTATTTGATACAGCATTAAATAAAATACCAACTGTAAAAGAAACTGTATGGAGAGGTATTCCTGAGGATATTGGAAAAGGTTTTCATGAAAATGACACAATAATATGGTGGAGTATTAGTTCATGCTCATCAAAAGTTAATGTTATCAAAGGATTTCTTGGAAATGAGAAAAATTCTACGACGTTTTTAATTGAAGCATTGAATGGTAAAAAAGTATCTGGTTATACAGCACATGAAAGTGAAGATGAAATCATTTTAAGAATGGGAACAGAATTTCGTGTAAAAAGTAATGCATTAGATCATCCAAACGGATCATATCTTGTTCATTTAATTGAAATTAATGATGATAATAATCATACAAAATTAGCATTATCGGTCAATCAAATACAATTATCAACAATAACAACAAACCAAATAAGCTCAAGTAAGTTTATTTCAATTTAGATTTTTTTTCAGAATTGAAATCTTTTGTGTGGAATCCGAAAATGAATCTTTCCTCACATTTACACCCATCTATAACAAACTTCTTGAATATTTTGTCGCGTTTTTGTTAAAGATAGATAACATCATTTTTTCATTCGATTGAAATTGGTTTATTTCACCCAGAGTTTTCTTACTTTTCAAGTGAAAAAAAATTTAAAGACATTAAAGGGATCGTCACTTTTGTTATAAGATAATTCTCTTGAGATAATAGTATTTATTGTTAAGAAAAGATCGTCAAAATGAAAGATTCTCTTTATAACACGATAGATGATATTATGAACTATCTATGAATCCATCAATAGATTTTTCTCTTTCTAGAACTGATAAGATTTTTATGATAAAAATATTGTAGCTTTAATAGTAATTAGAGATTCTAAAAGAACAATGCCATGAAACAATAAGTATGATTACAATACTACATGAGGGTCTGGTGTAGATGTGGATAAACATGCTTAATTTATTTGCTTAAATAAAAGTCTTTTATTAATTTTTACAAAGGCAAACTATGAAATGAAGAAATTTCTGTTCATTTTTCATTTTCATTTCAAAACATTTTTTGTATCGATTGAAATCTTTTAAAATTCATTTGAATTAAAATCAAATCGTTTGTTTATGAAAATGATTTTTGTTTCATTGATCAATTGAATTATTTAAGAGGAAAATGTTTTAAAGATAATTAAAATTAAAACGACGTGAGATGAAATCTTGTCAATGATAGAAGAGAAGAGAAGGGAAGCGAAATGGATAAATCGGATGTAGGTGTAAGTACAGGTATTCTATCACATTTTCATCCACACCCACACTCACCTTAAAACTTAATTCGATATACGTGTATATGTAAAATGATTCGTCCTAAGAAAACTTGATTGATAATAAAAGTTTCTTAGAAGAAAATTCTGAAATTTTATCATTTGATATTTTGAATAATTGTATCGTTATAAATAATAAATTCATCGAATGGATTTATTATCTGAATTTTTTTTATTTGATTTTCTTCTTATCTAATTCACATATTTTGTTATTATTTTAATTCCATTCATCAATTTCAACAGAGAAAATCTTTTCATATTAAAAAATTTCTTCTAAAAATATGATTTACTGAATATAATAAAAAATTCTTCACTTTTAGAATATTTTTATTAGACAAACATTTGAAACTTTGAGGAAAAAATTATGAAAAAATCTACAGAATTCTCTACAGATAAGAAGAGTTTTTCAGATAATCTTTTAAAGGAACCTATACAAGCATGAGTATCATAATAGAAACTATCTTGAGAGTGTGGACGTCACTATTATATCCATCACACACCCACAACCATCCTGGATTTTATAGAAAACCTAGTTGGAAAACATAGTATCCGGAAAGTTTTCCTCCACTTTCGCAGTTGTACCGCAACCTCCACTGCTCAGAATCTGCTAGCACGTGCTTTTACAATCTATTAAGACATAGAAACTATTTTCTAATCAATAAGTTAACACAGTCTCTATAATAAGTAATCAATAAAGTTCTTCTATATCAAAACTGTCTTAGAAGTTATAAAACTTCTTAATTTCCGAAAGTGTGGCGAAGCTTTTGTGTATTATGTTTCCCGAATAGAATTTCAGCGAAAGGCTGTTGGTGTTAGTGTGCAACTAGTAGATTCATAACCTTCACTCCGACACTCTCAATATCGCAGAAGTTCTTCAGATATAAGTTATAATTAAAAATGAAACTTAGTTTTCATTAATTCTTGATATGTGTTACTAATTTTCTTGTTTTCTGTAATGTGGTATATAACTAAGGACCATTTTTCATTTCGATTGACCTCTCATAATTTTTCTTCGTTTCTGAACATTTCCTATGATTTCTGATGATGTGTAACGTAGCCCAGGCAACGGAGGGTGTAGGAATCGAAATCACTGAAAACCACGAGGAATTAGAAAAAAAAACAGTTTTGTTCCGTTGGCATATACTGAGATTCTATGGGTAACCGGGTAATAGTCTCTAATTGTAGTGGAAATGCACGCACAACGACCCAGACTCTTTAGTCATAAATGATCGATTTTGCGTGATTATCCCTTGCAAAATCTTTTTAATTTGAATTTTATACAATATATTTTTCTACATTTGCAATCGCAGTTCCAGAATGCCGCAACGGTAGTCGATGTTATAGAGCTGATTGTCGATTCAACCATCCGGAGGAATGGAGTATTTGTGCTAATGGATATAAATGTGACAAATACGAATGTGATTCAATCCATCCACCTGGTCGCAAACAAAAATGCAAGCATGATAATACATGCCGAACTCCAAACTGCTACTTTCTTCATCCGACTTTGAGTGGAATAGGTAAAAAGCACGATTTTAGAGAGGTAACAAATTTAAAATATGGTAAAGTTCATTGAGTGAAAATTTCTACAAAACATCAGAGATCAATCTTGATCGTTATGATCATCATAAACGTTTCATTGCGTGAAAAAAAGCCGTTAGTACAGTCTCTGTGGAATTTTAATGTAGAATACGATCCAGCTATTTTTCCTTATTACGCGAATAATCCTTTGTCAATGTATCTTCCAATCTATCTATGTAACAATCTTTACGTACACCTCTAGAAGAACAAAAGGGAAGCAGCTGTTATATTCTCGTCAGCATCAGAATCGAGACCGAAACCACCTACTTTTTTCAAATCGGAACCAAAACTCGGCCCAGCTTTTATCGTAAAAAACCGTAAATTTTTCCTAGAGTAAATTTCTTCGGTGGCAAAGGGACTGTAGATTGGAATCAACATTTTTTCATGAAACGATACCTTTTCAATTTCTGCAAACTTGTATTGAGTGTCATATTATTACAACCTATAATCATGTCATTTGTCCCAAAAACATTTTCCTATAGTAGAGCAAAGTATGAAATTTTCAACATCATTAAAAAGAAAGTCTCTGTGGATACTAAGTTTCGATTTACAGGGTTGTGAATAATATTATTCCCGGAGGGTATCGCAGTAATTGCAAATAGGATACATAACGAGGTTTATATTAAATGGAAGCTAGTCGAAATGGGACAGATATCGGTGTGAACTTTAAGTGATACTTGCACTCCACATCCACCCTTATTGACAGGACACTCTAATTTTCAATCATTTCAGTTTGTCACACTTTTTTCATAATATTTTTATTTCTACACTAGCTGATATTCTTCAACATATATTCTATGATGCTGTTTGTTTCGTATTACAAACTTCTGACGAAAAAAATATCACACTTGCTAAAGCCAAAGTAAAGTTCTTGTGTATTATGTAGTTGGTATTATTTAAATATTTTAAGGGTATATGGGCAACATCGCAACTCAATCAACAGAAACTAAATCGAGCTTTTGAAGTCAATAATTCTTTTAAGAAAAAAATAATAAAATATTTCTCTTTATTTTATCTAGGATTACCGAAATGTAATTTTATTTCTTTCTGTTACTAAAAGCGAACGATTTCAAGGAATTGCTCGTTTATCTTGTCAATCACGACATACCAATGAAAAAGTTGTTTGGATTTTTCAAGAAGGCAAGAAGGATGTTTCAAATGTTTTTCATATCGATTGGATACCATGGTATGTAATAATATTATATTAAATTCAAATGAATATTTTATATCTTAGCGAACCGTTACGATTTTGTAACATCGAACATTTATTGAATTCGTTAAATGAGAATAAACCGGTTACAATGAGTAGCGACGGTCAGGTAAGGGAGCAGCGTCGACTAACGTTTTTTTTCAAATATTTATGAATGTTTGTATTTGAAGGAAATTGAACTAGATTGTGCCAAAGCGTTATGTCGTTTATTTCGATCGGATCTGAATATTGATATTATGCCAATAGTAACAAAAGCTATAAGCCATAGTAAGTTTCTTCATGACGACAGTAATAGAACAAGCAATGTTACTAATATTCCCTGAAAAAATGATGAAGAAGATAACTGATACGAAACTAGAATTCACACCTTCTCTTATTCTAAGCCGTTCTTTCAAGTAAATCAGGCAAGAAAGACTAGCTAAATCTTTGCTCAGCGTCATCATTATAGTAAGGACAGTGTCTTTTAAAGTGGAGGAGGGCAGTGATCAAATGTTATACTTTATATTGCATCAAAAGCTACGGAATATTCGTTATCTAAGAAACAAACAAAACATTGTTTCTTCTCGAGCTTCTCGAAACAAGAAACTTCATGCTACGTTTGATAAGGAAAATGTTTCTAAAATAGTTGATTTTAACCTTTCAGCTAATACATCAAAGTTAAATGAAAATGAGATATTTATCAGTGCTTTACCGTCGAATATGGACAAACAGATCTTATTCAATACTATACAAGATATGTTTTCTACTGTTGGTCATATCAAAGTAGGGAAAAAGGAGATTCTCTAAGAAGAGTTCAAAGTTGTCTTATTTCGTTGTTAGATTGATCCATTAACAGAGAAATCGTGCATCTATTTATTTCGACGAAAAGATAATATAAACGAACTCACTGGTGAAGCAGCAGTTACATTTGAAAGCCAGAACATTGCCAGAAAAGCATTCGAAAAATACAACGGTAGTATCTTGTGAACTTGGGCGATCAGAAATACAATACATTTCACTTATGTATTTCAGCAAAACATACACCGACTTTGCATGATGCTGAAGTTCGTATGAAGATGGCCGAAACGCAAAACCATGGACAACTATTGAATTGTAAGCATTTAGATAAATGAAATGTTCATTAGTTAGAGAGCTTGTAATTGCGTCTATATCGAATATGTCGCACAAAACTGAGGGTGTGAGTATGGTGAATTTTAAGTGATACTCGCATCCACGCTCACGTTCAGCTTCAACCACAGCCGAAATACATTTAAAAAAGTACTCATTCTCACCCACCCTCATAAATACGAGTAGAACAGCCATTCCCCTCATTATCATGTTTTCTTCGCGAGCCAAAGCTGTTATTCACGCTGAAATATAATATCTAATCTTTATTCTCAACAAATCGCACCTCGCAAGTAACTCTATAATCACAGACACTGTCTATAAACTTCAACTATTCACATTTTCTTATAAATCTACTGTCGTTTTATCGCTTTTTATTAACTAGTTGTATTATCAGTAGAAATATTGTTATGAAAACATGTGTTTTTTTCCATTTCCATTAGATGACAACATGAAAGCAGATAAACATAAAACAAATACATGTGATCAAAACAGTGTTCTACGTATAGAATGTCGAAACGAAGCTTTGGCTGAAGCGGACGAATCGAATGGTAAGTAAAGCTACCCAGTTTGTGGCGTAGGTGGGCGTGGATACAGTTGTACTTCGTCGCTGCATCCAGAGTGACATTCACGCGCGCTCGAATCATTGCCTAAACATGTACGATTTTGCTCAATAACAATAAGGATTATTCTCTTTCGGAAATGATTGTGATGGGATAATGCTAGAGTCCTGCGAGAGCGACAATTTTCCATTCAGTTTCCTGCGGGAATCTGGAACAGAAATGATTTAAAAAACAACGTTCCGTAAAATTGTTTCGTTTTATTTTTGTATACATTGACATTTATTCAAATAGCAGCTTTTTATTTTCAATGACTATTTTAACATATAACTAATGGAAAAGATATTAAATATCGATCAACGAAAATTTGACAAATTCTTATATTGATCATGCAAATCGTAATTTAATAATCAGAATTATCATTTTTTTTATTGCCACAACCTTTGAAAGTGCTATTTTCAGCGTTACCTTGCAATCCAGGATCATCGTTATCGTCTACTGTCAAGTGTTTTGACCTATTTAATGATATTGTCGATGAATTGCTATTTTTTCTCTTGTTTCAGCTGTTCAATTGCTGATAGAAAGAATTCTCTCGCATTTTAAGAAAAATCGGTTTACTACTAAATCTGTATCCAAAGAAAGAACCTTTGAGGTTTCGTATCAACTTACCAAACGTAAAAAGGTTTACCAGATCACCACCTGATCTTTTTTAGGTTCACCTAACTGTTGCAAAACCTCAAACGTTCCTCCAATAGATACAGGTTCAGTAGTAAATCGAATTTTTTAGAGTGCAGGTTCAATAAACAAGAAAACAGTGAAACTCGGTTATGTGACTTGAGAATCTTTGGGAGCGGGAAACGGGGACAGAGGAAAGTTGTTCCTGTAGGACTCCAGATACCGAACACATTTGTGTTCGATCGCGATTCTTAACTTGAAGAGAACACCCATACGCTCGGGATCATGTTGTCTATCAAAGCAAAATCTGGTGTTTACACTGGATACTGAGCGCTACACTTCATTTTCATATGGTTTCAACTATATCAGCAGCACTATAGCGTCAGACAGCCTATTAACTTGGATTACTGATGTTTATTTTCTAGGTTTCTTTCTTTTAATAACGACTTTAACATCTAGTGCTATGTTGATGTAATATTGTATCGTAAACAATTGTCTCGTTCTTTAGTTGCATCAGATGACGATGCGATAGAATACAAAGATGCAGAGATTTTCTTCGATAAAAACAAGGAAAAAGGTGAACAATATTTGAAACAAAAGATGGCTGATGTGAATCTGTCTAATGGTAAGTAAAGTTATGCGTTCACGTACTCATGGTGTGAGTGTAGATGCGGGATGAGTAGCTTCTCATGACTTTCAGAACTACAACCGCATCGACACCCACACCATCAATCAATTTGTGTATTCAAGGGCACAACATATGTATCGTTTGTATTCTAGAAATGTGTGTACCGACGTTAAATAATGCTCGAATCCGTGTGATGCAGTCGGAAATGAAAGTTGATGGATTGCGACGACTAAATCTACAAGCATTATTCTCGAAGTCAGTCGTAGCATGTTCAGGTGAGTATTTGTAGTAGAAATACATTTGTTATTGAGAGTGCTTGCACTGATCTCCAAACCAGAAGTTTGAAGTTGAATTTTTGTTTCCGGTCAACCTGAGAGTATGAGTGTAGATATGGGTGGCGAGTCTGGGTGAATAAGGGTATTAATTTAGATTCATGTTATCCTTACCTACATCCACACCCGGCTATGACATATTTTGCTGTACTTGCAACTACTATACTATTAACTTAATTGCAAGCTGCACAATCTTATTTATTTCGAGGACTTAGAAAATGTGGTTTATTTTTTTTCTTTTCTAGACATACAGCTTAAACAGGAGGAATCTGAAAGCACGTACGATACAGACAGTATTGCTAGTGAATCTGTTGCTGACGATTTAAATGATACAATATTGTTAAGAAAGAATGCGATTTTTATCAGTGGTCTACCATCGACTATGCCGAAGCAACTTCTGTTCGATACACTATATGATGAATTTTGCACTGTTGGTCGAATTAAAGTAACCAACAAGCATATTCTATAAAAATGAATTTTAAGTGCTATCATTTCTTTTCTAGATTGATAAACAAACAAAGAAACCATCCATCTTTCTACTTAAAAGTAAAAGGAATAATGCTCAACTGAGTGGTAATGCAGTGATCACATTCGAAAACGGAAAAGCAGTAGCTGAAGCAATTAAAAAATATAACCGTAATTTCGAATCAAGTTGTGTATTCAAGAGCACAAAATATTAATTTTATGTATTCTAGAAATGCGTGTAACGTCGTTAAATAATGCTCGAATTGGTGTGAAACAGTCGGAAATGAAGCCTCATGCATTACGACAACGACAGCTAGAACTAGTACTACCATTATCAAGTGAGCATTTGTAGTAGAAAAACGTTTGTTATTTAGAGTATTTGCACTAACCTCTAAATCAGAAGTTTGAGATTGTGTTTTTGTTTCCGATCAACTTGAGGGTATAGATGTGGGTGTGACTGTTAGTTCAGATTCAATTTTTCTTTTCCCACACCCACATTCGACTATGCCATGTTTTACTGTACTTCTAAGTACTAAACGTTCAACTTAATTGCAGTCTATATGATCTTATTCATTCTAAAGACTCACAAAATATATTTTCTTTTCTTGATTTTCTAGACCTAGAACGCAACCAGGAGAAATCTGAAAACACAGATGATACAGATAGTATTGCTGGTGAATCTGTTGTTGATGAATCTGTTGCTGGCGATTTAAATAATGCAGTATTGCTAAGAAAGAATGCGATATTTATCAGTGGTTTACCATCAACTATGATAGAGCAGCTTCTGTTCGATACACTATGGGATGAATTTTCTACTGTTGGTTCAATTAAAGTAATCAAAAAGGATATTGTATCATAATAATTTAAAATCTTATTATTTATTTTTAGATTGATAAACAAACAAAGAAACCATCCATCTCTGTACTTAAAAGCAAAAGGAATAATGCTCAACTAAGTATTTTTGCAGAGATCACATTTGAAAACGGAGAAGCAGTAGCAGAAGCAATTAAAAAATATAACCGTAATGTCTAATCAAGTTGTGTATTCAGGAGCACAAAATATTTATTTTATGTATTCTAGAAATGCGTGTAACGTCGTTAAATAATGCTCGACTTGGTGTAAAACGGTCAGAAATGAAACCTGGTGCATCACGACAACGACAGCTAGAACTAGTGCTACCATTGTCAAGTGAGCATTTGTAGTAGAAAAGTGTTTATTGTTGAGAGTGCTTGCACTGACTTCTATATCAGATTATTTGTAATCCTATGTTGGAAAATCTAATATAGTCTGGCTGAGGCTTGTACTACTCACGTCCATCTGATCGGTACACATGCAGATGAAAGGCCTCCTTTCACAAAAAAAATTCTGAATGAAAAAGTAATTTTATTCTGTGTAAATAATTTGTGTGAAAAATTATAATTCAACCAGATGTGTATTCCTCATGTTTACATGAGCGTAAGCGACACAGTCTTGGTAATTTGTATAAATGATCGATTACCGAAAATTTAAAAACAGAAGCTAATTAAAAGTTGCTCTTTTTCTGTGAACGCTATATTTCGTTGGTGCTTTTAAAGTATTCCCTAACTGTCAGCAGTTTTGAGCGGCTGTGAGAAGTCTAAAAAAGTGCAGTGTCACTTCACCGATATAGGAGAACTTTCAACTCTTATAAAGCTCCAGTAAACTAACTTCGTATCCAAATAAGATTCTGGATCTGAACTCGAAGTTTAATCACTAGATTACACGTTTCAAACTTAACTGAATCAATCGCTTCATTATTGAAGAATACATGTAAATTATGATCGGATTATCGCATTGTAGCGAACTGTCTTGTAACGATTTGTCCTAGCGACAACAATATTGTATTTGTTTCCTTTTGCTGTTTCTGCAACCATTGTTGATATATATTTCTAAATCGCTATGATTTAACTGCTGCGCAATGGCTAATGAAAGAAGTGCATTGTCGTTCATTGAAATGTTTCCGATTCCAATTTTTATCATTTAAAAAGTAAAACGATAATGAAATTGGCTTAATCGTTTTTAGAGTGATATCAACATTGTCCGTGTTTAATTTTTGTTACACACACGTATACGTAATATTGAAAAAAAACAATTTGATTAGAGTATTTCTTTGGGCAGCCTTTTTTCTGTTTTCAACAATTGTATAGTATTAGTTTCCAAAAACGTTTTTTAGTAGATGAATAAACAGTGAGAGTATTCCGTCCAAGGTTAAGTTACCTAAGGATATAAAGTATTGTACCATAAAAAATATTTGGTTGAAAATCTTTAACCACTTTTATCACCCCGAATCCTTCGACCCAAAAAACCTCAATAGAGTTTTAGTCGGATGAAGTACTCTTGTAGGGTGCATGGTCGATTGATCTACGCCTTTTTTTGCAGGACCACCTGATCAACCTAGCGGACCAGTAAGTGTTTTTTGGGACATCGAAAATGTGGCTATTCCTGCTGGATTGAAGACCTTCGACATTGTCGAGAAGTTAAGACAACGATTGATGGTAGCCCGGGGTTTAGTAGAACGTGATTTTACAGTTTACTGCAATGCCACCCGCCTGGCACAGCATCATCAAAGTGGTCTAGGGTATGCGAATGTGTGTATTAAGCAGATACCAGATATCAAGGTGGGAGCAGTTGAACGAAATATTGCCATAGATATACGAAAGTTCATAGAACAACAGAAAACACCTGCCACAGTGGTGATTTTAAGTGGAGACATTGACTTCATCCGGGACATAAGCGATCTTCGGTATCGCTATCAACATTATGTCATTGTCGTTCACAATCGGCAAGCAAGACGCGAGCTCTTGAACACAGCTAACGAAGCTTATCCATGGCACGTATTCACGCAGGACTGTGGTAAAGCTACTAATAATATAGGTATTAGCGGAGCTTCACGTGCTACCTTCAAGAAAGCAAACAAAGCTGAGTTTGGAGAAAATCCAGAAAAGTGGGATAAGAGGCATCGAAAAGTTATTCCCGCAGCAAAACAAAATGTCTCTTCCGACACTCATGAAAATACTGGACTGCCAGAAATTGAGTCGTTGATGAGTCTGAATTTAGGTGAAAGTACACTGAATACTACTAATCGTGGATTGACATTACCTTTACCTAATGACGATAACCCGACTGATGCGCATCAAATCATCGTAGGAAACAATTTCGAGTCTTCCATCGAAACTGATGGTTCGGAAACAAGCATGTCTTTCAAAAACAATCAGAACGAGAATGCAAATAGGTATGTATTGAAATAATTGCTAGTGACAAAGTTTTCATGCCTGATACAATTGAAAATTAGTTAGGTTTGTGAAAAATCTTGTTAGCGCAGATCTATAGAGTCGAAATATGGTACTTACATATACTCCCTAATCTCATTAAACTAAGAAACGATACTTAAAGAAAACAAATCTACCCTAGACTGTCGGCTTTTGAGTCTATGGACTTTCTTTGAGTTTAAAATGAATTTCAAAAGAAAAATACATACATTTTTCTCAGAAATACATGAAAATAGGAAGGAGAGGTGTTAAAAACGACCGGTTTCATCACATGGAGCAGGGATCAAATTAACTTTATAATGTGATTAGACTCTAGCTCTTATGAATGGGTGTGGGTGTGAGGTATTCCACATTCTCACCCACACCCTGTTTTGTCGATACCAATTATTTCTAATGACATGTGTTGTGTACATATTTACCTCTTTGATATTCTCTTCTACTTTAAAAATATTTATATATAAACGTAATAAAATAATGTTATACTTTTTTTAGTTTGTACTTCACTAACCATCTAATGGCGTTTTCTAAGAATACAAGGGCAAAATGTGAAAAACCTTTCAGTTTTATTGACAATGAACGAAACGAGACATGCACACAAAGTTCTTTGGATGTAACTGATGAATCTAAGAAATTGTCAATGCTATTTGAAAAGTGTAAGGAAAAGGATCTTGTTACACTTGAAGAAGCTATAGAGCCTATTGCTTTCTGTGTGCCGGGAATGAAACAAATGGCTGAAGAAGCAAAAACGATGTCTAACACTCTTTCAATGTGTGATTTACCCATGGATCAAATATCATCAATCATACTATATACAATGGAGTCGAAAGTTCACGAAGAAAGTGTTTACTACGTTTTGAATCAGGAGCTACGAAAGAAAAATCTTCAAGAACTGGAACCTTGGCTTCTTTATCTGCGATTGATTCTTACTGCACTAGCACACATACCATCAAATATTAACACTATTTATCGTGGAGTTAAAAAGGACATGAGAGAGGAATATCAAAAAGGAAAGATATTATTTTGGTGGCAGTTTAGTTCCTGTACAGCGAGTCTTGGTGTACTGCAGAATGAATTATTTTTGGAAAAAAAAGGGTCAAAAACTTTATTTACAATCCGATGTTACAGTGGCAAAGATATTCGGAAGTATTCTAAATATCAAGCAGAAGATGAAATACTACTTCCAGCTGCAAGACAATTTAAAGTCGTTAGCTGTCTTGACCAAGGTGGAGATCTTTTTCTTGTTCAATTGCAAGAAATTGAATCTCCATTTGTACTTGATTACTTTGGACCTAAATCCATATTTTTATCAACACCGATGGGTAGGATTGCGATAAGTTGTAGTTCTTTTGTTGTCATTAAGTTGACTTGTCTCAGTGAGCGGTAGATAGAAGTCGAACGCAAGTTGAAAATGCGACTAGATAGATGTGGGTGTGAGTAAAGATGATATACAACACTCACACCTATCCGTTGCGTATCTCCTTTGTCTTATATATCTCCCGTACCTCTCAGGTCTACAGTAAGTCTTGTATCTCCTACACTAGTATTTTATTCGTTTTCTGAGAAATTCCAAAAGATAGTTGATCGCTATCTGAACAAATATCCTAAGTCAGTTGAGTTGCATAGTATACGTTAATTTCTATTTAACATTGGTACATATCGTCCCCAACACTACTATTCTAGTGCAGATCTAATTCAACGCATGTTCTCTTTTTAGAAATACTTTCGACAACCGAACAACACCTTGAAATAACCACACGTTGCACAGAGCACGTGCAACTCGTAAAGGTAAATTCAATATAATAATGGGAACATAGCGAAGTATTTGTTGTATAATTTCTTAGTGTCAATCGCCAATTAAATGCATTACTGTGAAACTTGGCTCCAGCTGTTGCAGCGAGTTAGCTGATCTTAGCCTACGGTATGATGATGAAAGCATGGTCAACGAAGGTAGGCATACAAAACGACGTTTTCGTGAAGTACAATCTAAAAGGAGTATGGGAATTTGGACTTTTTCTTGCACAAACATGATAGACATCTTTGTCAACTTTTCGTTTCATCACAGATTACGACAAGTATACCCATGGAAAAATATTAGTGTAAAAATCACGATTACTTTCAATTGTAGACGAAACAGTCCGTTTATTTTGCTAAAACATTTTTCATTTTTTAAAATAATTGGATTAAAACTGATTTCAATTTATGAATCACATCTAGAATAATCCTCTTTTTAAGATTATAATTCATAAAGTAATTTCTAACCGGATTTTAAATGAAAATCAAAGAAAATCTGAAATCTCATAGAATTTGATCAAAGACATTTAATCGATTGAGGGTGTGGATGTTTTATCCTTACTTACAGCCACACCCACGCCCTCACACATGATATCAATTGATAATTAATCATTAAAGGAAAAAATATCGTCAAACTAGGCTGAATGAACCCTTTGAGAGATTATAATCAATTCTGATCGGCAAAACTTTTCACTGGATGAGTCATTCTATATCTACGTTTAGGAAATACATCATTACAAAGAATGACTTTCAAACGGAACATTAATACTTATGTTGGCGCACTCGATATAAAACTTCCTGAAAATAACGACTTACAGATTGTTCCATATAGAGGGTCGTTTGATTGTATCTCGAAAGTATTATCAATCAAAGATAAGCTGATTTATCTCGTCATGTCAAATTCATTGGGTAAATCTGTTGTGCCATTGATACACAAACATCGATGTATTGAGCATATCTATATACTTCAAAATACAGATGACCAGAAAGAAGCTGATTGGATAAAAGACTATTCGAAGATTTGTGATAATGGAACTTCCATCGAGCTATTGTTAAAACTAATCAAACAGGACATTGATTCAGTCGTGCAACGCCCCTCACGCTGGTCAAGATCCAAAACATTATTGACTGAAATATGTTTTCAAACTTCTCAAAAGAATTCTTTATTATCGATGGAGGATTCGGCCAAAGAAGACGTGAGCATATTTCGCATTGTTACGCTATTTTTCGGTACTCATCCGCTATTTACTCAATCTCCCAGTCAAATTCAAATCGACGAATATAATAATGTTAATGAGTGTATTCAATCGATTGAAGCTAAAACTTTAATTACTGTTTTCATAGTGATACTCACAGATGGATCCGAGGATTTGCAATCATTGCTTGAACTGGATTCAGTTCATGCGATTTATATTGTCCCGAAAGGAAACTATAATCAACAAATTGAAACAATGTCAAAACATTCCAAAGTCAGTGGTGTGTTTTGTCTGAACGAAGATCTACTCGAACAACTTACAACGGACATTTGTTTTTATCGCCATATGCAAGTTCATACACCTATGATAAATACCTTTACCATTGGGTCCAATATTATCGATACTCTTAATAAAAAACATACCAACTTTCTTTTTTTCCAATTATTTAGTGACATACTTCCACATATACCAGTTGAATCGACTGAAACTGCTGAGAGTAGTACCGACACTATCCATAATTTATTTTTTCTTCTGGCCGATGCAAATGTAACAATCAATAATCTTTTTAGTCGATTTGATCGTTCTATATTGCAAGCGTCCGTATCCCAGCTCAAAAAAATAAATCAGTATATAGTATCGTTCTCAAAAACGACTGATATGTCCTCGGTTACAGTCTATCGAGCTCAATTAGTATCAAAGAAGGATTTGGAAACTATACAAAACAATCCAAATATTCTTTTGTCGATACAAACATTTATTTTGGCCTCACGCTCTTTACGCTTCGTAACCGATTTATGTCGTCGAGCCATCGACAGTCAACTTAATGTAATACTCTTTGAATTTAATTTATCTGAAAATACACTCATAGCAGACTTAAATTCAGATACAGTTATTCTAAATTTGGGTACTCTTTTTCGATTAGTTTCCAAAGATACCGCCCCCGACGGTGTTTTGCATGTTCAGCTTGAATCTGCTGACGAATTCATGCATGGTATAAAAGAACAATTACAGTACAAGATCGGCGGACGACTTACTTGGTTAACATTTGGCAATTATCTGGCTTATCAAAAACAGTTCAGTACTGCCAAAGAGTACTGTTATTATCTGTTACATGTGCTTCCAGACAATCATTCAAGTCGTGCATCGATCTACAATAATATGGGTCTAATCTGCTTAGCAATGGACGATGATCAAGAAGCCTCCGACTGGTTCAAGAAAGCAACTTCATCAAACGGTTCGGTTTTAACAAAAGATCTTGATGAAGAATCATTAACAACTACAGACTTGCTGTTACCTCAAGATTCTCCTATCAGTCAAACAACATTATTGATCAAAATGGCCGAAATTAGCGATCGTTTGGGAGATCAAACAACAGCTCTTGACTTATATCGGCAAGTGCTTGAGATCACTACTGATGTGAATTTACAGAAACTTTATCAAGAGAAAATCCGAGCTCTTTTATTTGTTGATGAAAATTTTTAAACTTTAACAAATCATTTCTAATGTTCTTTATATTTTCTTTGATTTTAGATTTAATTAAATTATTCGAGTTATTATCTGACATAGTAAAATATTTGCCAAGAATATAAATTACGCCATGAAGTACACAAGTCAGCCATCTATCGCCCCAAACTTGATGTGTATTGTTTATCATGATGAAAAGCTATCCAGACATTATAGACGTCAACTAAAATTGAGTCTACAACAAAAATTTGAATATACTCGTACTTTTATCGATACCTTTAGTTTGGCAGACTATCTCAATCGTACATTTATTGTGAACAAATTAGTTGTTATTGTGAGTGGAGATGAAGCTAAATTTTTATGTGAAAATATAGAACATGAAAAAGAATTTCTAAAAGATCCACTTGTATATGAATTACAATTTGATAAGAAACCATTAAAATCACAATTATTAGGTGATAGAAAATTTCAATCTGTTGATGGATTATTCCAAAAGATTGATAATGATATCACAAAATTCGTTACGGTCGAAAGTCAATGTGATCGTACTGATGATGACAATAATGAGTTAGATCTACAACAAGAAATATTTCCGTTTGGCATTTACGATTCTTTTAGAAAACAACAATCATTTTGTTATTTAAGTAGAGAAGAACTCAAATTTAACTTATTTCAGTCATTTATTGAAGTTCTCTTAAGGATTAATAATGACAAAGAAGAGGCTCTCAAACAAATGTGGACTAGTTGTCGTGAAGCTGCTCTTTATCAGAATGACTCCGGATGCGTCAAAGAAATTGATAACTTGAAACAAGAATATGATTCAGCAGCTCCTGTTAAATTATATACTAAAAGTTCATCTTTTTTTCGAATGATTAACACGGCATTTCGATTCGAAGATATCGAGAAAATCTTTGATTTTCAACCTTACATTGCTCATATCCATCAACAATTAACTAATCTTCGTACTGAACAGCGATCTCAAATAAATTTCCCGCAAAATGTACTTTATCGAGGCAAAAAAGTATCACCAAGTGTATTACAACAATTAAAAGATAACGAGAATAAATTTATATCTATGAATGGTTTTCTTTCCACGACAACAAGTACTGAAGTTGCTGATATGTTCGCAGGTACCAATACAAATAGAGAAGGTTATCAGTCAGCCGTGTTCGAGATGCACATTGATGAAACAGTTGATACCAAAAGGCCGTACGCGGATATTTCAAACGTAAGTACAATGTCAGACGAACAAGAAGTTCTCTTTTTTATGGGATTCATTTGGCGTATTGAAGCGGTGGACGAAGGACTCAATAATGAATGGATAGTTAAATTACGATTATCTACTGATATGGATTCGGATCTTACGAAGCGTTTCGATGAGTTAAACGATAAATGTACGTTCTTTGAATTGGGAAAGATTTTGTACGAACTCGGTGAATATAAAAATGCAATTACCTTTTACCAACGCATGCTGGATCCAAGTACAAAACTAACAGACAAAACTCGTGCTGATGTTCATCTTCACATTGCTATATCAGCATTTGAAGATGGATCATACTCACAAGCACTCGAACATCTTAAAGAAGCAGAACGCTTTATCTCAAAATCAGTTACGTCAGATGATGGTAAGGCAGATGAGCTTCGACCTTTCTTAGCCGAAGATGCATCTCTCTCATTGATGTGCATTTTAATGAATAAAGGTTTGGTTTATCAAAAGCAAAAAGATCCAGAACGTGCTGAACAATCGTTTAATGAAGCTTTAGAAAAACACGGCTCGGATAAAGATAAAGCTCTAGTACACTATAATCTCGGTGTGTTTCAATCTGGACGAGGAAAGTACGAAAACGCACGCAGTCATTTTTATGACGCACTTTCTTTTAGCACATGTCAAACTTTGAAGACCGATATCAATCAAAGAATAGGAACTCTCAATAACATATTATCTATTCATTAAGCCTATACTAGAGAACTTATCAAAAACTAGATGTAGCTTTTCTGCATCATATTCGTTCCTACGAATGTCTTCTTCAGTCCATCAAGTATTTGATTTTTTTCGACACGCTGACTATATCTAAATCAAAATATTAAAATAAATCGTTGCACTCAATCCGTTCTCTAATTTTTTTTTATATGGATAAATATACCTCTGATGCAGAAATGTAAAGATTCTTTTAAGGACCCTCCAGTGGCCTATGAGTGATTTTTCGAGACTTTAATATATCAAGAAGGAAACGTTCTTTTCAGCTGAAATTTTCAGGGCATTCTACTCACTCATGCACCGCTCTGTGGGCAAAATCTCAGGTCGAAATACCATCATTTGATTTATTGATATATACCATGGCATAGGCTAAAACTTCAGTAAAAATGTATATAACTCTGACCAGAAGGCCTATGGGCAATTATCATTTTGAGATTTTTCACACCTCACTAGGATTTAGTTAATGCACGGGACCCGAACTCCAAAGTGATCCTTCAGTTGGGAATGTTCCCTCGTAAGTGTAGTTTTTTGTATTAATTTAGATCATATAGAGCAAGATCAATCTTATCTTGATTTCGATTATTTCTTCAGGGTTTAGATCGATTTTTACATTATTAATTGAACTTATCACTAGTTAATATAGAATAAATATAATTACTTTTACTTTTTGTATCTATTACTTTATGCTTTATGAGTGCATTTTCTTTTCAAAACAAAATATTACAACTATTCATCAAATGAATGAATTATAATAAAATAAAAATGTATACTATTTATTAATTCAATTGATTTGGATGATCTTCTATAAATGAAGTTAAGTAAACCTGAAAAAAGCACACTAATGCAAAATGGATAAGAATAGAATGTTATTTATTAAATTGTTCTCTACCGTATAGTCGTATATCTCTGTTTTTTTCTCATCATCGATCGTAGACTATTATTCATATTCGATCTCAAAATATAGAAGTAGAAAATAACATTTAATCATTTTCATTATATATAAATATCAAGAATGGACGCATACATTCAATTTAATTGATCTATTTCGGTATCTTATAGTATTCTCTATCAAACGCTTAAACGTGGTGATTGAGAAATGAGAAATCATTGTAAGACATCTCAACAAATAATTTCTCTCTTACTCTGAATCCGAGATCAGAAGACTATAATTGATTTTTTTACATTATAAAATAAATTATAATTCATCATATATTTACTGTATCTAAATTGATCAACGCAGCATAAATAAACGATTGTTCTTTTCATTTCTTTCTTATTAATGATGAATACTCATTGATTAATTCAACTAGATCATGTTTTGCTAACATATCGGTATATATATTGCAGTTTTCTCACTTTTTCTTCATCATACGAGGCCACGTTCGACACTATCATAATTCAACTCCATAGAGGTTATTTTTCTTTTATTAAAGGGAACATTCTCGTAAAGAATTAGAAATGTAAATATGTCTGAGAAGGTCATTTATATATGTTGTAGGGAAAATTAGAATTCAGTCAAATTCGGAATTTGCCCAGGCAGAATTAGAATTCCAGTTCTGCCTAGGCAAAATTAGAATATTATCGATTTCGACTATAAAACTTGAGTAAAAATCAGTAAGGGAAATAGATAAAAGTCTAAGACTAATAGTGAGGGCGAAGGTGTTGATGAGGATGTTGAACTTTGAATACGAGAGCGAGGAGGAGGGTAAAAGTGACAGTGAATAATCGCGGAAAACCTCAGTTTTAGTCAAAACCTCATTGTTTATGAGAATTCTGGTGGTCTAAAATAGACTAACACTTGAATCCTGTACGACACACTCGCCCTCACCCTCACTATTAGTCTTAGACTTTTATCTATTTCCCTTACTGATTTTTACTCAAGTTTTATAATCGAAATCGATAATATTCTAATTTTGCCCAGGCAGAACTGGAATTCTAATTTTGCCTACAACATATACATATATAATTGAATCAAAGTAAAATAAATAATAAAGATTTTTTCTTACTTTCAATAGGCCGAATTGAATATGAAATAAAAATTATTTATGATAGAATAGATTTTTTTTGTCGAAATTCTTTAACATATTTTCGATGGTTTAATAAATCAAAAGATAGTTTCTTATCATTTTACAATTTAAACAATTAAGTTGATTTTTATTAAATAGTCATGATTATTATGATATTTAATCATTAAAACTATTTTATTTTATCTTTTACAAATAAAATAAATTTAATTTAGTATTTATCATAAAAATAGTTTTCATTTAAAAATTCTAAAAAGTTTATTTAAATAAACATTCAATTTTCACAAGATAAAAGATGGACCACGACAAAATCAAGAATCGGCTCGATTATATTACGAATTTTATTTTTAAATACCACGTGCACGACAGAATTAAATAAAATTATCGAAAAGAGAAATACATATAAGATAAAAGTATATGGCTTTATATCTATTAGTAAAATGATTAAACCTAGCTATGTGAATAGTTAGTCAGCGACATACACTTGTGTGTACATAGTCGACTAACCCTGGGCACGTGTGTACATAGACATTTTCTCAAATTTATATTTGAAAAAAAAGACAAATAGATATTTATTTTTTTCTCTAGATTTCTATTCAATGGCAACGACCAGTGAAAAATTACTGTGTTTCACATGTAATGAAAAGAAAATTACTTTTGTTTGTTATGGATGTTCAAAAAGATATTGTTTAGTTGATTTAACAACACATCGTGAATTATTACATGAAGAATTTCGTAATATTACTGATCGTTATGGTGCATTTAAACAAATAATTAATGAATAACAACAAAATCCACAAAGTCATCAATTGATAGAACGAATTCATCAATGGGAATTAAAATTAATCGGGAAAATTAAAAAAAAAGCACAAGAATATAGAGTAATTGTTGTTAAATTATCAGAAATATGTATTAATGATATTGAAATGAAATTTACAGATTTAAAAGAACAAATTAATCAAATTGGTGAAGAAAAAGAATTTAATGATATCGATGTAATTCATTTCAGAAACAAATTATCTGAACTTATTGAAGAATCAGAGAATCTATCAAATGTTTTTATTACAAAAGATTTAAAATCATACATGAACGAAATTTCAACTATTTTGTCAAAAAGTAAGATTTTAAAATACTTTCTAACTGGATAATCCTCATTTTGCTATGAATTTATATTAAACAACTATGAAAACAAAGAAAAATGATGAAGAAAATAAAAAAATATTGAGAATTTGATTCACTCATCTCTAAATGAAATGAATAAGAATAGTATTAATAGAAATAGAAAATTAAATTTATTTGACAAAAAAGATTAAGAAAATCTTTTCTCATTTTCAACTTCATTTCTTTTCTTTTCAAATTAAATATTTGTCAGTTTGTTTCAAAAGGCAAATTCTCTTTCAATAAAAATTATATGGTTTTATATTTACTAGTAAAATGGTTAAACCTAGCTATGTAAATAGTTAGTCAGCGACATACACTTGCGTGTGCATAGTCGACTAACCATGGACACGTGTGTACATAGACATTTTCTCAAGTTTATATTTGAAAAAATAGACAAATAGATATTCATTTTTTCTCTAGATTTCTATTCAAACAAAAAATGGCAAGTGATAAAACATTCTGTTGTACATGTAACAAAGAAAGAATTACTTGTCTTTGTGATGGATGTTCAAAAAAATATTGTTTTATTGATTTAACGGGACATTATTAAAGATTACATGAAGAATCCCGTGATATTACTGATAGTTATGGTGCATTTAAACAAACAACAGTGAAATACGATCGTATATGGTCGTATTTTTTCTGGATACAGTCGTATTCAATCGTTTGCGAAGTTCGTAATGATTGACCTGGGGACGTTTAAAAACAATTTAATGACTTACATGAACAAATAAAACAAGTTTATAAAGACAAGGTATTTAATGAAAAGGAGTTGAATTACTTGAAGAATAAATTAATGGAAATCAGACAACAACTAAATGATCCGTCGAATACTTCTATTCAACAAGGTTCGCCATCATTTATTAATGAGATTTCAATTGTTGCATTAAAAAGTAAGTTTTTAAGAAATAATTTATAGCGGAGTAATTCTCATTTTCTAAGAATTTATATTAAAAATCTATAAAAACAAAGGAAAGTGATGACGAAGAAGATAAAAACAATTTAGAATACTATTGATTTATTTAATCAATAATAATAGAATTCATAGAAATAAAAAATTCAGTTTATCTGTATGTAAAAGAAAAGAATAATAGAATATGAAATAATACTAAAAGAAAAAATTAATTTTTCTTCAGAGTTTAAAAAAATATGTTTGATAGATAAAAACAAAATTGAATTATTTTTAAATTTTATTTTACAGAAAATCAGACAGCGACGTCTTTTCTTATTTTCAATTTTTCTTTTCTTTTCAAATTAAATATTCGTTAATTTGTATCACAAATAAGCTAGATGTTCCAATAAAAATATTCTTTCTCTTTAAAATTTCGATTCGAAAAACAATAAATATAGAATAAAATTTGTCTTTTTATTACACATTTTTATCAAAACTCTATTCAAAATTCAACTTTAACAAAAAAAACAAACTCAAAGTTTCATTGAAAACTAACCTTTTCTTTTTTTTCGATAAAAAACAAAATTTTCTTCTTCTTCTCTAGAATCAAAATTCAACGAATGGAAACAAAATGCTATTACTGTAGCTGGTGGATACGGACGTGGACGAGGACAAAAATTGAATCGATTTCATGGTCCTATTGGAATCTTTATTGATGACAAGAAAAATATTTTCATCGCTAATTCTTATAATCAACGCATTGTTGAACGGAAACATAATGCAAATGAAGGACAAATTGTTGTAGGTGGAAATGGTCAAGAAAATCAATTAACTCAGTTGTATAGTCCATGTGGTTTATCTTTTGATCATGAAAGCAATATTTATATTGCTGATTTTGCCAGCAATCGCGTTCAAAAATTTGATTTACTTATTTCAAGTTTTCATTTTTTTTCATAAATAAAATAAGAAATAAAAATAAAATAATTTAAAGGTGTTTTTTTCATTTTTTAATTCATACTGACAATTCAAATTAGAATTTCTTAAGAAAAAAGTTTCTCATTTGAATAACTTGAAATATTTTTTTAAATAATAAGAAAGGTTTCTTATCAACATTTTAATTAGTTTCAGATGATCAACATTTTAACAAAAATTGTTAATAATTTACATAAAAATTATTAAATTCTAATTAAAGTTATTCAAGATTTATTGAATTATATTAGATCTTATTGAATTATTTCATATCTTATTAGATTAAAATGATTTGAGGGTGTGGATATGGGTGAAAATCTGAGCAAATCATAAGTCTTCGTCGCCACTTTTAATCACACCGACACTCTCAACAGTTATTGTGGAAAAGAAATTGATGAAGATGATTCGTTAAATGAAGATGATGTTCAAGATTTCAATGAAATATATGTTATGTTGTATGTTTAAGGGCTATGAATTCAAATGATATTTTAGCATTAGATGAAAGTTCATGAGATGAACATTACGATTATGATTTTACTAATATTAATGCTAAAGGAAACGTTCTAATCGTGGTGATATTGAATATCGTCGGCCATATGGATGGAAACGTCTACAATTAAAGTTGATGAGGAATATGAAAATGATATATGGCTTGAATCTAATAATAGTCCTTATGAATGATCAGTATCATCTCATCCAACAAAACATACGATTTTTGCTTATGAACGAGGTGTTTACACAACACCTGATATCAATATAGCAAAACTTTATGCTTCTACTTTTACTCATAATTAAGAACAATATTATATTGTGCTTCAGAATCGAATTAATCCAAAGACTTTAATAAAAATAGATGATGATAAAACTGGATTCGGAGATCATTCAAGAATACCACACGCTGATGATATTAGACCCTACGGATATTGTATAATGAAGAAATCGTCATATATTATAAGGTATTTTTCATACTGTTTTCATATTTTTATGTTTTCAGTTGACATATATAATGATTTAAAAGACTTAAATAAAATATCTCAACTTGCAGATTTTAGATAATAATATAAATGATTGATGTATTAAAAATTTCATAAAATTAAATTTCAAAATGTTTCATATAAACATTTAAATGATCGATCTAATTATATTTAAAATAATGCAATTATGAATAATATTCACAATTATACAAGCAACTTGAATCAACAAATATTCTATCTATTATAGATTATTTTCGTTTGAAAAAATTTTCTATCATTTATTTAAAACCAAGATCTAACATAATATTGCTATTTTGTTGTGAGAAGAAGGGAAAATAACTCTTAAGCAAAAGAAATCAAAGAAAATAGTAAACTAGGAGAAGTTGATAAATCATTACTGTTTATTTGGTTAATTTAAGAATATTGTCGACGTGTTGTTTATTTTATGAGAATGTTAACAAAATTTCAATACTTAACATCACGGAAAAAGAAAATTGTGTTTGATGATCTTTACATAATATAGATTTATTTTCGTAACTAAAATACATGAAGACATCAAACCATAACTGTCCTTGTTTATTTTTATTCGATACTGTTTCAAAAAACTTGTTTTTACTCATTAGTTTTTCGATAATGTTTTCGCACTTAATAGAATTCATTGAGAAAGACATAGATAAAATGGATTGATCCAATCGATAATTTAGTCTTTTCTTTTCATTTTATTATTACGCATAACAAATGTCTTTTGCTTACATTTATATTCTTAATTTTGATGAATTATTAATTTAAATGAATTAAGACAATTATAAAACCATTTCTACTACATTTTTAGACTACCTTATACATGTCAAGGGTTTTTATATAAAAAATCTCAAAGAAAAATATTTATTCATAATTGTTTATGTGGAATAAAGGATTTGATTACAAAACTCATTCGTCCAATCTAGAGTATCCCTTTTCCTTTCTTTTTCTTGTAGAACGTTGTAATGGATATAACCCGATCATTTCACAGTTACTTTCAAAATATATTTTCTATTATTTCGAAGAATTAATTAACTTCTTTGATTTTTTATTATATGCATACATATAAAGAAGTCTCCGATAATTAAATCAATAGTATAAGTTTTCTTCTTACATTGTCTCTAGCGGTCGTCATGTATCAGTATTTGTACATTTTTGTTATTTTAGATCAAATTTAACGTTCAGTAAACTGAAAGTAACAAGAAATTATTTTTCTAATTACTGTTGTGTCTGTAATGAATCTTTCTGTAACATTTGATTTTGAAAATATAATTAAAACTGTTACTTAATATGTTGTTAAATAATAGAGAAACGGCAAAAGAGAGAAAGACTAGCTAAGAGTAGCAATTGTGTTTTCTTTCTATTCGAACACATCACAATATTTTACTTCTCTTTATGGAATTAGATTGACACAATGGTAGATTTAAACAAACGATCTTTTTGGCATTTTACATTAAAAGACATATTAACTATTATATCTTCAGTTGCTATACCCATAGCTCTTGCTATTTATACTACAATTGGGTCTCAACAACAAAAACGAGAAGCTGAGAAAAAACAAAAGTTTGATTTTGAACAATCAAGAGAATTAAGACAACAAACACTTTATGATGAATTTTTAAATAATATTTATAAATTAGATAAAGATGGTTATCTCAATGACACAAAAAATCCATGGGCATTTGCAAATGCATATTATCGTGCTGCTCATCGTCAATGGGATACAATACGGAAAGGAGATGTTATACAATTTCTTAAAGAAAAGCAATTAATTGGCAGAAATAATTGTAGTAATGGATGTAGAACGACAAAATTAGATGATATAATTCGTTTAAATGAGTTAAACTTTGATAAGGTACATCTAGCAAGTGAAACTGGTGTATTAAATAAGCTGAACTTACAATGTGTTTCTTTTGATCAAGTATCAATGTCAAATGCAATATTTTCATCAGTTAATTTAAATGGTGCATCATTTGATGGAGGACGATTGGATAAAGTTAGATTTGATGGTTCATCTTTACTTTGTGCTAGTTTTAATGGTGTAAATCTATCGGGAGTAGATTTTGGAAACTCAAATCTGACAGGTGCACACTTTTCAAATAGTGATTTGTCAGGAGCTAAAATAACGCAAGATCAAATAAATCAGGCATCTTTTGATAATGTAATTATGCCAAACGGAGAGAAGAGTGAAATTAAACCCTCAACGACAGCAAAACAACCTATAGCACAAACAGCAACAATAGTAAAAACTAAAATGTCAACAACAACATCATCATCCTCAACTACATCACTGACAACAACGGCATTAGCAACAACAACAATAACAATAACGTCATCAACGTCGACAACAGCAACAACAACAACATCATCAACAAAAGAAACATCATTAACAGCAGAAGCAACATTACTATTAACAGAAGCGACATCATCAACAGAAGAAACATCAATCGGTCAGTAATATGTCACACGAAGCATAGTACCTTTTTTAGTTGCCAATTGATCAATTGTTCTTCAGCTTGAGAAACTATACTCTTAAAAGTTCTCGTTTCTTATTTACTGAATATGTTAGATGGATGACAAGTAGTTTTTAGACAACATTTCTTTTTGGATATCATTTTGAAAGTTAGTCATGTCATATGTTTGTAGTATTACTAAAATAATTTCATTTACTTTTATCTTTATGAGATAGATTTGTTTAGAATGAAATACAGAGACTTTTTCGGAGAACTCAGCTTAAAGCTACTGCAACTGGCGATAGGTTCACGAAATATAAAATTTATTCACTTTTAATTTTATATGTAGATGTCGACCATTGTGTGTTAAATGTAACTTTTCTATAGATGCTTTAAGGACCAAAGGTATTAAAAGAACTACTATCTTCTGTAGAGAAGTAAAAGAGGACAAATTTTATTTCTCCTGGATCCCTCTTGTTCGGTTTAAGCTGCCTATGTAAACCTCAGAAAGAATAAGTCATTCTTATTTTATACTCGGAGGTATTTTATATCTGTTCGTTTTAGTGACGGGATTTTCAAGTACACTCGAATAGAGGTGTAAGCCGGTAGGGTCATCGGCGGCGGCGCTAAGTTTTAAAAATTTTTTTAAAATGTTCGGCGGCGCGGCTGTGACATTCTAAAGTAGCCAGCTGGCGGCGGCTCGAAAATTTGAAAATTTCGAATGCCATCGGCGGCGCGGCGGCTGTAGCGAAAATGCTTCGGCGGCGTGGCGGCTTGAAGTTTAAAAAAGTCTTATATTTTCAAACGAATATTTTTAGAAACTCTATTTAACATCTCAAATTAACGAAGTACATAACTAATATTAAGCTGAATACTAAATAAAAATATAGAAGTTCATCAGAAATGTACATGACTAAAAAAGATATGCAAAAAGATAAATAAAATCTTAAATGTCGGCTGGCGGCGGCTCAAAAGTTTTAAAATTTCGAATACCATCGGCGGCGCGGCGGCTGTAACTAAAGTGCCTCAGCGGCGCGGCGGCTTAATTTTTAAAAACTTATTCAGGCACGGCTGGCGGCGGCTTTAAATTTTTATAGTTCATCGGCGGCGACGGCGGCTTAGCCACACGGCTTACACCTCTACACTCGAATAAAGCGACCTATCATATGACTGGAAGATCTTCAATGGATTCCCTGGATATTACAAAAATAGAATAGAAGTATCTTTTTAGTAAGGTTCCATCGAAGTTTTAGTCTTTTCTAGAAGCTATGTTTAGTAAAGACATAATATAGTAATCGCTGCAAAGTGTTAGCTCATCTCCACATATGTATTCGTCAGAATATGTTTAGAATGTCACAAAATTAGTTTTGTATTGAAAAGACATTGAAAAGAATGATGTCACACAAAAAAACGAATGCAGAAGAGACAAATGTATTAACTGAATTCTAGGTTAATAACTGTGCTAATGTTGATATAGATTAAAATGTCGTTCATGATGATAAATAATATCGGAAAAACGATGTAAGTAGCGGGATTGTAGAAGATCACAATTGATCATACACATAGTGGAATAATTTTATTGGTGGATTAGTTCGCTTTGATTTGAGCTAAACTTTTGCAGATCAATTAGAATAAGACGATGAAATATTATTTTTTAATGATAAAAACTATAATCTAAATCTTTTTTTTCTTGTTTTTCAGCTTGTAATAGTATATTTCTTAACCAAACTATTTACTCAGTTGCTCAAGGTCCAGAACCAATAGTAGTAGCCGATGTGAACAACGACAATCAACCAGATATTGTTATTACAAATAGATATATAAACATCGTCAGTGTTCTTCTCAATACAGGCAACGGCATTTTTTCTCCTCCAACTGTTTACTCAGTTGATGCACAGCCAACGGGAGTAGCAGTAGCCGATGTGAACGACGACAATAAACCCGATATTGTCACTGCAAATTACGGTTCAAACACCATCAGTGTTCTTCTCAACAGAGGCAATGGTACTTTTTCTACTCAAGTTACTTATGCAGTTAGTGCACATCCAGTGGCAGTAGCAGTAGCTGATGTGAACAGCGACAACAAATCCGATATTGTCACTACAAATATGAATGACGAAACTGTCAGTATCCTCCTGAACACAGGCAATGGTACTTTTTCACCTCAAACTACTTACGCAGTTGATGGGAATTCAGCGTCAGTAGCGGTAGCTGATGTGAACAGCGACAGTAAACCCGATATTGTCACTGCAAGTTACATTTCAAACACCATCAGTGTTCTTCTCAACAGAGGCAATGGTACTTTTTCTACTCGAGTTACTTACGCAGTTAGTGCACATCCAGTGACAGTAGCAGTAGCTGATGTGAACAGCGACAAACAACCTGATATTGTTACTACAAATTCCCCTTCAAACACCGTCAGTGTTCTTCTCAACAGAAGCAACGGCACTTTTTCTCCTCAAGTTACTTACTCAGCTGGTGTTGCTCCATGGTCAGTAGCTGTAGCCGATGTGAACAGCGACAGTAAACCCGATATTGTCACTGCAAATAAACATTCAGGCACCGTCAGTTTGCTTCTCAACACAGGCAATGGCACTTTTTCGCCTCAAATTAGTTACTCAGTTGGCGTAAGTCCACAATCAGTAGCAATAGCCGATGTGAACGGTGACAACAAGCCCGATATTATCGCCACAAACTATGATGGAAACACCGTCAGTGTTCTCCTTCACTGTTAAAATTTATTTCTCTAACATACTCAGTATCCTTATTGACATATCGGTACTCTACCAACAACATTATTCTATGATTAGCCACTTAACAATATGGAGCAAATAACAATGTTCGTTCGATACCAACATTTTTTTATTATCAATGTTTCACGCACACTCATTAATGCTTATACTTTCAGCTTCTTGTATTGTTTTCTTTTGCTTAAATCAATGAAAATTAAGCTGATTCTATCTTTTGATCAAAATAATAGTATGAGTACATGAGTGCGGATGTGAGTGTAAAGAATCACATCAGTATCTACACTCAGTTATATTTACCCTCATGAGTTTCCACTACTATGGAATCTAATGAGAAGTACCAACTATTAACTATCAACTGATTAGTTTGCGAGTTTGATTTCATTTTACGATTGCTTTTCATTCTATATCATTTATCACTAATAAATATATTCTAATGAACATTTAAGTGTATACCTTCTTGATTCAGAAAATAGCCTTAAGAAAGATTCCTTAAGACATCTACACCCACATTCCATTTGTTATGAAGGATAAAAGAGAATCTTTCTCTAATAGACAACAATATTCTATAGCATCACTACCTCACAGCACACATTTATAAATGAATATTAGAAAAAATCGATCAAAGAATAATAATATGATCAGGTGCGATTAAAGGTGATTCTTTCATTCGTTTGTTATTACCTTATTTTTTTTTGACTATTTGAATAAACCTATGAATGACATCGTTATTTACAACTACTCAGAAGATTTTCGATAAAACTAAAGAGAAATATTTAAAAAGCTCATAGTCGAACAGTCTCCAGAAAATGTGTAATTGATCATCACATTTAAAATGTAGACTAATGATTGTCTACTGATGATGCTCTATATAATTTCCTTATTGTAGATACTAATAAAACGTTCTTTGATATACTAAACGGCAATGTTCGGAATGCAGTAATACAGTTGACAGTTGGTTTACTAAAACAGCGTTTGGCGAAGATGTGGGATAACTATAACATCCACACGCACGCCTCCTTGTGGGCAAAATTTCAGATCGAAATACCGTCATTTGATTTATTGATATATACCATGCCATAGGCTAAAATTTTAGTAAAAATACCTATAACTCTGGATAGAGGGTGTATGGGCAATTATCCTTTTGGAGTTTTTCATATCTCACTGAAGTCCAGCTTATGCACGGGATCCGAACTTAACAGCTTTTTTTTTGAAAGCACCATCATTATACTCACCAAATACCAAAAACTCTAAACAACTATCATCATCACAATACCGATTAAATTTGAAAACAAGCAGTTTTTATTTGATTTTTCTGTCAAAGTTATATAACAAAAAAAGATACTCGTATGACTATCATCAACGATTTATTCGCCATCTAAATACATTGAGTATAACCATTTACGAGTTTCTTCTTCCTTCATTCCGTCTCAATAATTCATTGATCACATGTACTGCATCATCCCCAATTTTGTTTTGGGAGAGATCTAGACTGCTGAGTGTCTGTATGTAAAAGTGTACGTAAATACATGACATAGAAAAAGAAACAATGAGTTACTGTATTGTGTTCTAATGCATCAGCCAAATATTGTGCTCCAATCGCTCCGATTTGATTATATGCAAGATGTAGCGTGGTTAATGTCTAGATAAAAACGTGGAGGTAAAGCCATGGAATAGATAAAGAGAGAATAGAAGTTACCCTGTTCTGTTGTACTGCATTGCCCAAAGATTGTACTCCAACATTTCCGATTTGATTGTCCGAGAGATCTAGATTGGTGAGTGTCTATATGAAAACGTGAAGGTAAAGACATACTATTGATAAAGAGAGAATAAGAGTTACTGTATTGTGTTCTAATGCAACACTCAAATATTGCGCCCCAACATCTCTGATTTGATTGCCGTAAAGGTTAAGTGTTGTGAGTGTCTAGACGAAAAAGTGAAGGTAAAGACATGGTATAAATAAAGAAAGGACGAGAGTTACTGTATTGTATTTTAATGCATTACCCAAATATTGTGCTCCGACTACTCCAATTTGATTCCACCAGAGGTATAGTGTTGTGATTGTCTATATGAAAAAGTGGTGGCGAAGAAATGCTATAGATAAAGAGAGAATAATAATTACTGTATTGTTCTGTAATGCATTACCCAAAGATTGTGCTTTAACATCTTTGATGCTATAAAATCCGAAATCCACTGTCATGAGTGCCTATATGAAAAAGTGGAGGTCGAGACACAATACGGATAAATAGAAAGAATAGTTGGTCGGCGTTATCTCGAGTTAGAGCAGTGAACTAAATGTTGTTTGCACCTCTATCTATGGCTTATGGATATTAATATGAGTATTTTAAGATTTTTATATGCTGCATAGTATGCGAGAATGTTTTGTGAAAATTTAGACTCAAAAGAAGTTACCATGAGTGAACTATGAATAGAAATGTTTTATTCCTGAGTTGCTGTAATTTCTGAATGTTTTTGAAAGAAGGAAAACGTTTTAGTCAGTCAAAAATAGCTCGTAGGTCATTCTTCCGGAAAACAATTGTAAAGTGTAAGTCATGTGTGCCCAATTAGCTATGTGTTGCAGTAGATGGTTTAGAGCGTATCGAAGTATGGCGCAGCGCTTGCTAGTAGTCTGTAGGTATGGCAGAAGATATTTTCTTATCAGTAGTTAGCGGACAGGTTTCTTTCATGTTCATTAGTCTGACTCGATATATGTTTTGTATCAGAATCATGTATAAGCTATCGAACTGTCTCTCATTGATGGGCATGATTGATATAAGTGAGAATATGTAGATTGATTTCGATAGTGGCTTTCCATGTCACCATAGAGTTGTATTCAAGAAGCAACATCGATTTGTTCTGTAATGTTAAACTTATTATGAGTAGAAGACGAATGCCTGTTGAAACTTCGTATAAAAAATATCGCTGACGAATTGTCCTCCAAATTTCGTCCTCGAGAAGGTACGCTTCAGATAAAATCCGTTTCGTAGCAATTAGTTTGGAAAATAATTTGGTTTAGAAGTAGTATTTCTAGAAGAAATATTCCACCTGGATAGAATGGATGTGATTGGATGAGAATGTAAATGTTGTTGTGGGTCAATCTTCTCTCCATCCACATCCACCATTACTTGTACCGATGGTCACGGATGTTCTTAAAGAAGTATTTCTCACGGAAATATTGAGAATGTTATTTATAACAAGGTGGACTAGTGTATCGAAGCTTAATTTCTTTCAAAAGTTGATTTTTTTTATCGAAATGATATCTGAACAAAAGGTACTTAGATACACGTAACAAAAGCTAATAATAATATTTTATACCTTTTTTTACGTTCTTATCTAAATATTGTCTATTTATGATATCATACCTGGTTTGAAACGTGGAATATTCAGATGAAATTGAAAATAAAGAAAAAAGGAATTTTTGGGAAGAAAGGGATAAATGATGAATTATTTTAAGTGAGAAATAGTTTATTCACGTATGTTGTATTAACGTCAATAGTTAAAAATTAAGCTATCATGATAGAAACATGTTTACCTGGTATCGATCATAACTATCTGTGATCGTGTTCAATCGTTGACATACGTTTCTCATTGTGCATATGATTGTGAAATTCGATTGAAGATCCAGAATACGATAGACAAGTTCTACCGGTAATGTAAGAAAGTTGGTGGAATGTTGATTTGCCATTGCAGAATGTTGGTGAAATATGTGCTGTGTAGACTTACATGTTGGTTATATATATTCTTCTCGATCTTATCAATAGATGAGCCGATATTTGTTTTGTTTCATAAATTTCACATGATGTTGTAATTACTTGCTAGAAGAAAAAAACGAAAAAAGAATGATATCAACTGGAAAATAACAAAGTCGAGATAACAACTGTAAGCAACGTTTTTGTTAATATTGCTTTAACGATATAAAATAGTACATTCTCGATTATAGTCATCAAAGGTTAAATGACTTTCATTGTCATTTGATCGTAAAATCAAACATACATATTTTATAACTTGGTGCAGAATTTGTTCTAGTGAAATAGAAGCAGATGAGTGAATCGAAGAAAAAAAAATAAGATCATTACTTTCATGGTTGACGAGTTTTACTATAATTTGATCTGTTGTTTGACAGATTTGTGCGGAATATTTTGGTCCATACATTGAATTATTTTTATACACGACTGTTTCTTGAAATTATCCTTGTAGAATATAGAAATTTGAAAAAAATATGCATTTCGTGTTATTAGGAACAGCAACATTGTTCATCATCATTATGATCGTAAATACAAATATAATCTACAAGAAAAACTATTTTTTCAAATAATTCCTTTCAGAATATGTAGTCAGCATAGAGCTTGAGTGAGAGTCATACAGTTTAGCTGTTTCTAATTATCTGACTTATAGTATGAATATTGATTATCTGTAACAAAATCCTATTCGATTTGGTTCCCGTTATACTAAACAAGACTAGTTTTAAAAATCGAATGGAATCAATCCAACTGGTGCCCAGCTAGCTAACAAGAGTTTTGGTCAAACTACTTGACTCTCTTTTAGAAATATTAAGAAAATAGAAAATGTAAAAGATCATATTGTAATTGTTCGTATAAATAATTTTGGATTCCACACTGTTCTGTCTATGAAAAGAAATGGTATGCTTTTGTATGCATCTCCTTAAATTGAAAATTATTAACATTTGAGTAGAATAAAAAACGGACAACTCGAGTACTAAAAGCAGTAACAGTGAAATTTTTTTATAGTTTGAGAAGCTTACGAAGTCTTTCTGTTTATGTGCAATAATAGTAAAAACAATTCTCTATTATTCTGCAGTATTTTATTACTCTTGAGCTAATAAAATAGTAGAAGTGGATGTGAAATGAGTAGAGTACCTACACCCTCACTCTCACCTATTTCTACCCCCACATTTACATCCACATGCACACCCATCAACACCCTTCGTTAAGAATCAAGAATAAGAAGAAATTTCATTGTTTACTTTTTTAGTGTGTAATTTAGTTCAATCTGTCAAGAAAAAATAGATATGTTATTCATCTTTACATATAATTTTTTATGTAAAAATATAAAATATAAATGACTTTAATTACTCTTTATTCTATTTCTAGGAACAGAAGATCAATTTTATTAATTATAATAAATATATTAGTAATTACTTTTGAATGTCATTGTTATAATGTTAAATCAAATAAAAGTTGAAATAATATATTCGATGAGTTTATCTTAATCATTTAGATCATAAAAGAAAACAATTAATCATATGAACTTTACTAACTGTATAAACTTTATTGGAATCTGAATAATCATTGAAACTACAATTCAGTCAGTCAATTCAATACTCCCCGTCATGGTTGCGATTTAAACAGCAAAGTTTAGTGTTTTTGTATTAATTTAGATCATCTAGAACAAGGCTAGTTTTATCTCGATTTCGTTTAATTCTTCAGGGTAATACTATTTGAACTTATCTCCATTTAATATAAAATAAACAAGATTACTTAATTTTTTGTTTACTCCTTCACTAATCAGCAGCCCATTAGCTTTTCAAAACAAAATCTTGCAACTATTCATCAAATGAATAAATTATAACAAAATAAAAATGCATACCATTCATTAATTCAATCGATTTAGATGATCGTCTATAAATGAAGTAAAATAAATAGAAATACTTAGTAACCTTCATGATTTACGACAGCAACCTGAAAAAAGCATATTAATGCAAAATAGATAAGAATAGAATGTTATTTATTAGATTATTCTCTATCGTATACTCGTATATCTCCGTTTTTTCTCATCAACGATCGTAGACTATTATTCATATTCGATCTCATAATATAGAAGTAGAGAATCACATTGAATCATTTCCGTTAAATATAAATATCTAGAATGTTTTTTGTTGTAAAGATCAGTTGCTTTGCGCATACATTCAATTTAGCCGATCTATTTTGGTATCTTATAGTGTCCTCTCCCAAACACCTAAGTGTGATGATCGTTAAAAAAAATGAGAAATCATTGTAAAATATTTCTTCAAACGATTTCTCTCTTATTCTGAATCCGAGATCAGAGGACTATAACTCATCATATCTTCGAATATGGCTAAATTGATCGATACATCATAGATAAGCGATTATTCTTTTCATTTAGTTCTAGTTAATAATAAATACTCATTGGTTGAGTCAATTAGACCAAATGTTGATGACATCTCGGTATATATATTGCAGTTTTTCTACTTTTTATTCATCGTACGAGGCCTCGTTCACTACTATTACAATGCAATTCCATATAAGCTATTTTTGCTTTTATTACAGGGAACACTCTCGTAAAGAATTAGAAATGTAAATATGTCTGAGAACGTCATTTATACACATACGTATGTAGGTGTATTACCTTATCAGTCGGCTTTGTCCACTACGTTTTTATTATTTACAGAGTTGTTCTCTTTACGCGAGCGTGAATCACTAAAAAATAGAATTAATTCAAAATAAGTGGACAAAAGATTCTTTTATTAATTGATTACTTATTCTTTATAAATTCTTTTTTACAATTTCAATACTGTTTTTCACACTTTTTATATTAGGATGAGTTGGAGGTAATGCACGTCGTAATATGTCTAGAGCACGTTCAAAATATGAGAGTGCTTTCGAATAGTCTTTCATATTGTAATACACGGAAGCGATGTTGTTGTACGAATTAGCTAAATCAGGATGATTTGAAGGAAGAGTTTTTTGTTCAATTTCGAGTGCTTTTTCATGATATGAAAGTGCTTTCGAGTTCTCTCCCATGTTATCATACACACTACCGATGTTGTTGTATGAAGTAGCCAAATCAGGATGATTTGCAGGAAGAGTTTTTTCTCGAATTTCAAGTGCTTTTTCGTGAGATGAAAGTGCTTTTGAGTATTCTCCCATGTTGCCATACACCAAACCAATGTTATCGTATGAAGTAGCCAAATCAGGATGATTTGAAGGAAGAGTTTTTTGTTGAATTTCAAGTCCTTGTTCGTAATACCAAATAGCCTTTTCATAATCAGCCTGGTGATTTTTGACATATCCCAGACAAACATAATAATGAGCTTTTTCTCCATCATCAGATGTCTGTTCGAGTAATACATTATAAAGTTCTTCAGCTTTATTAAATTGACCGATGTTAAGCAATAGTTTACCCAATCTTTGCCATCCAGTACTACCACCAGCTTCTTCTCGTATCCGATCAGTAAGTAATCGAAGTTGTTGATCATCATCCGATGTTAAATCTAATTCAACTTGATACAGTTGATTCTCATTGTCTATTTGTTTAATTGCATTCACTCGAAAGACTGTGTGCATTGAGAAGAGAATTTCTTCTTCTTCCTTAAAATAACTCTTCTCTTTGATAGAGGCAAATGGTGCTGATTTCAAGCAAGGATCAATGGACATTATAAAGAGAATTCCCATCTTATTTGGTTCTGTTGTAGCACCTTGAGCAAAACGGAGGGACACTTTTTCATCTTTACTGGTGGACAAGAAATTGTTAAAGGACATAAGTCCACCTTCTGCTTTCTGAAGTTTTTCAAAGTCTGATTTCATAAGACCTTGTCCTCGATAAACTAAAAAAGGTTTTCTTCCATAACTAATGGCCTGGTGTTCATGCAGCTGTTGAATTTGTTGATGTATATCACGTAAGAAGAAGCCCATGTTAATGATTATATCGGCATCCATAGTTCGAAGTGCTTGATTGAGCATTTTGTAGGTAAAACACTCACATGTATACCACCATATTGCTTTTTCTGGATCATAGTCACGTTCAAATTCGTCAATCACTTGCAATTCAATTGAGTTGTCAGCAAAAACTTCGCGGCAACATGTTGCTAAGTCCTGAATTGCCTTGGGATCATATTCAATATCAAGGAGAATCTCCTTGAATAGTTGAGTATACATGAAAGTTGGCTCCAACTGATTCAAATTCTCAGTTGAAGACATTTCATTTACCGTAAGAAAACTTACGGCAATTGTGTCCTGGTCACATTGTTTAACCACCAATTGCAATGCTTGACAAATTTCTTTGATATTTGTATGGACACCTTTGATTTTTTTCCAATTTTGAGTCCATCCCTCATGCCTGGATTTGTTGCCACAAAAGATGTAAATGGCATCTAGCTGTGGCACATCATGAATTTCAGGAACTAAATGTTGACCCAAATAGCCCGACATTATCACAAAAGCTCGTTCCTTGCCCATCTGGTTGAGTGTTTGGATGCACTGATTCGGTTCCGTACATAGATTGGCATTGTTGATCACGTTCTTCAATTGAGCCAGTGCATTTTGGCAGTCCTTGTCTGCTTGGTCGATGCTGGCATCTACCCAGATGAGAAGGTAATTTTGTGCCATACGTTGTTGTGGTTGCCGAATATTTGATGATGCAGCAGCATTTTGATTTGATTTTGATTCGTTCATTCTGATCTTGTGGTAATTTGTTGTTGGAGGTGAACTTGTCAGTAGATATTGTTGTTTGAATGAAAAGAAAGATCACCATTCTTATTTATATAGGCAGTGACTTGCTTTTTCTCGATTTTTCGGCGATTTAGAATGTTTGCGTGTTTTTGTTGTTGCTCAAGGACAAACTCCATCTAGTTACGTTTGAGAATAATGTTGTGCAAAGCAAAAAACTGATCAAAACAAACAAATTTGTTGGTAATATTATTGAAAGAACGAGCAAAACAGAGGCCAACAATCTAATCCATTTTGTTATTATTCTTTCCAACTGATTCTTGCTTCTGGCTACATCATTATTGCAGTTTGCTGATGTGTTGGCGACATTCTTTTCACCGAATATAGGCAGAAAGAGAAATACAATTCTTTCGGCGAATTATTTTTTCTTTCACACTCTTTTGTCAGACATCATATTAATGATTGAAAAAAACACTGTAGACTTAATATAGATGAAAGTAAGATCAAAGAAACTTCTCTAACCTATCTAATTTATTTTAGATAATGAATTCCATTATGACAATGGAATATTGCAAGAAATTTTTGTTTCTGTTGGAAAAAGGAAAGTGTTCAATTGAAAATAGTTTTTAAAAAGCACAAAAATATTAAGAAATTTTTTCATAATTTGAATATAAAAAAATATTGTTGAACAAAAAAGAAATAATTTTGTATTCATTAAGGTGCAAATGGCTATTTCAACTGTTGATAGCAATTGATAAAATTAACTTTCTCAAAAAATGAGATGCTCAGGAACTCTATATATTTTAAATATGATGAAAGTTTGTTTTCGCATTAAAATAAATAATTTGCGAAATGATATCTTTATCAAATTATGTGCTGTTTATTATTTTTTAATACACTAGAACAACTATTTCAAGACAACATGGATGGCGTTGTTGTAATAAATAGTGTATGTATATGGTGGTAGAAATCATCGAAAATTTCAGAAAAACCATATTAAAAACAAAATTTATGCAGTATCCGTTCGTATATAATAAATATTGATTTTAGTCGATAAAAAAGAAGAAGTTAAATAAAAATATGACAAAAGCGAACATCAGTATGCATGTATGCACCACTAGACTTCTGTTCATTACAGGTCATATTGCATGAAAATCTATGGAGAAAAATATTATCAATAGTAACGATATAAGACGCAAATAATTTCTTTTCGTTTGAATGTAAAGATAAAATGTTACTATTAAGAATAGTGATCTATAGGTAGTTGTTTAAAATGCAAATATAAGGAGAAAGAAAAATTGATAAAAAAAAGTACATTGACAACGAAACAAACAAACGTTAATGGAATTTTATTATTCTTTCCATTCTGTTTTCGTCCTTGTATGTGTTTTCGTTTTTCAGAATAAAGAGAGTATAAATAAGCGAATTCAAAAAGAAAAGCACAGTTGCATATTCTTTTTTCTTTCTCATTCGTCTTTCACTATAGTTTCATTGAATAGATGAGTTAATGTATGAAAAGCATGGTGAAGAATACTTTGATGGCTTAAAAACCATCTTGAGGGTGGGGGCGGGTACTCTACTCATTCCACACTCACGGTTATACACACATCCACATCCACCCCACCCCACACCATACCCCTACCCTCAAGACATATTTTGCATTCTTTATAAACTATTAAACAATGAATCATTAGTGTTCTTTCAACATATGTTAGTATAAATTATCGAATTAGTACCTCCTGTAACTTGACGATATATAAATTCATCAAATCCTAAGACAGTCGTGAATATTGAGAAACGTCTGGAAATCTTGAAATCATCATTTCGATATGGAGCTTCGCGTTGTGTTTCGTAGCCGAATGAAACTCGAGTACTATTTTGAGGGTGTTGGTGTGGGTGTGGAATGAGTAGAATAACCACATCCACATCCTCACTGCCAAGTCAAACGATGTCTCGGTTTCTTTTTTCGGTGTGCACTTTAATATTTGTTCTTGCTTTTAGTACTCTTACTTTTTGATATTTGTCATGTTTTCGATACTATCACCTCTTGATATTTGTCATGTTTTCGATACTATCACCTCTTGATATTTTGTCATGTTTTCGATGCTATCAAATTTGATATTTGTCATGTTTTCGATACCATCACCCTTTGATATTTGTCATGCCTTCAGGACTATTATCGTTTGACGTCTTTCCTTTCTGTGTGATGCTACTGAATGTTTGGAGTGCTATATAAGGCACGAGGAATATTCAGTTTGGGGAGGGGGCGATTTCTTTCAAAGAATAAAGTGTACATATACGAAATTTTATACCGCTCTACCCTGGGCCTGAAATCGTCACACTCACACTCACCTTCACCGACTCCCCTTCCCTCCCACCCGATCCACATCCAAAGCCATACTCTAAGAGAAAGTAATAGCATTTAAAGTTGATCGAATCTTACAATCTAACTTTCTATTAAATGATTATTTTGACAAAATGATCGGCTAAAATATTGAGAGGTTCCATTGTAAATCTAAAAGATAAAAACAATCTAAGAAGCAGAAGAGATGGCAACACCGCAAATTGAGACGTCATTTTATTGACGTTGACGACGATATTTTCTCTCCTACAATTCAGTCAAATTTTGATAGTGCGCAGTTTTTGCTGTTCTTTTCTTCAATTCCTCGATTATGCCCTCTCATTTATTTCAGCCCCGCATACCAAGTGATGCAAGCAAAAGGAATAAAATCTTTTTATTTTGTCTCATAGATAAATATACTATATTCTAACAAAAAACAAGCGAGACGGTCTAGAAAAGACGTTCTATATTGCACCGGAACATTAGCAACAGCGGAAGAAAACATTCAACTGCGTACTTACATTCACTGAATTCTTCAAGAAAAATTTACACGTTAGGGCGCTGCAGAAATGGGATCTGACCAGAGTGACCTTGCTTCATCGGACAATGATAACAGAAGTGACCTGCACTACCTTGCTTCGCCGGACAACAATAACAAATGTAACCAATGTAATCCGAATCATCCTCTGTACGAAGGGCATACACCAGGTTATAATGGCCGGGGAGACAAGGCCGACCTTGATAACCACGCAAATCAACTGAATCCTAACAACGAGCGATACAACCGTGGCTCCAAGGAATAAATATGCGGATCATCACACACAAGTAAACTATTCGACTTGTATCGAAAAAAATATATTTTCGTTGTTTGTCGAACTTTAAAAACTATCAATCATGTAATCATAAACCATTGCGCTGACGACTTCAATAAATGTTTGTCATTGCTTTCAAATTAGTATTTCTATCTAAGAAGAGTGACTACTTCAAAGCAATATATGGCATGTTTTTTCTTTGGTAGAGTTAGGACTAATAAAGTTTTAACATCTTTCTGACAGCTGTCGACTAAGTGAACTATTTTCAGAATGAGTGGGTGACTATATTGAGAGTAAGGGTGAGGGCAACGGTGGAATACCTCAAGCTGGTACCCTTTATTCTGACGGTGCTTAGCCAGTGACCGACTCTTAACTATTCTCCGGATAGTGTGTTAATTTAGTCTATCGAGAAGGTGTGTATGGGTAAGTGTGGGTGAGGAAGAGAGAAGATAAAACAACCTTCATCCTCACCCACATCCATACCCTTTCTGAATGATTTCTTAGCTTTATTGTGATAACAAAAAACAAACCAAAAGAGAAGCAATATGATTCTTCTGATTTCTTTACATTTTTTGTGTATCTCGTGAAATAATCTTGCGAGTATGGATGTGAAGTGTATAAGGCATTCTCCAAATCTACAGCCACATCCGTCGAAATCACATGGAATTTTAGACGGAATTTGCATGTGATTTTGGCGATGAGGTATGCAATCCTTCAAGTAGGATAAGAAAAGAAAGAAAATAATTGAATATGGTGTTTACTATGTTTTTTCTTTCTTATTTCTTTTAATACCGCTGTACGATCTTTCATTAATTATAGTAGAAGTTTCGATGATTTCAATTAACTGAAAGAATTTCAATATTTATCAACGTTTCACATAAGTCATCAATCAATAAAAGAATGACATCATATTGTACAGAGCGATTTTTTTTATTCAGCGAAGATAATCAGCATCAGCAATAGTTCCTCTGATAGATCGATAACACTAGGCCATCAAGCTTTTTAATTTTCAAAGAAATTTGGAAATTACCAAGGTAAAATTCTTCTATGTTGACTCAGTTTTAATGGATTGATGACAACATTTTTTTAATAATGATTTATATATTTGAAAAGTGAAATAAAAACAATAATAATATTTTTTTCGAAAAAGCAAGAAATCAGGCTTCCTATAAATATAGAGCTCTAACGACAACAAGTAACTCTCATCCTTCGGATTCGGTGAAGCTTTTCTGAAAGAAATAACGCTCGTCGAAGGAACTCAATTGATTCTCGATTGATTTTAAGCTGATCATCATCAGATACTACTTATTATATTGTACTTGTCACTATATCATAATTTATATATTCACAAAGAGAAAATAGATTTATACAATTATCTCCATCTTTTTTGGAGAAGATGCGATTTTTACGGTCGTCTTCAAAGCTTTTATAAGTTTCAGACTCATCTAACAGTAGTTCATTGGTATCCCTGCGGTCCACCACTACCGACTGCTTCCTATTGTATATAAAAAACGATAAATCAATGTGATGCCTGTTCTTCTTTTTTATCGATTTCTTTTAATCCATCAGATATTCTTGCCGCAGTGACACTTTAATATGCGGATATTGGATACGATACTTTCTTTAGTGAGCTCAACAATGTAATATATAACAGAGATGGACGCAATTCAGGTTCTTTAAAGTTTCAGCTAGACTTAAACTGAGAGAAGTTTAATAAATGTTAAGTCGAGCTGAATCAAAAAAAAGAAGTTTGAAAACATTTATCGGAAATAATGAAAATTATTAAAAGTTTAGCACAGATTGTTAATTTTCTTTCGATCGACTGCCGTCTGAGTTTTTTTTCCTTATGATGAAAGACTTTCTGTGTTATATATTACTTCTTAATATGAGTGTTTTCGATAGAACGAATTCTGGAACACGTTAAAAGACTGTTGCTTAATTTATTTTATTAATTAAGAAACGATACTATTTTTAATATATATGATTGGAAGGATGGCTAAACTCGAAATCTTTACCTTAAAACCAATAAAGACATACTCTCAGATGTTTTTTTGCATCCTGTGAATCATATGAAGGCTTCTCATATCAACTAAACTGCCAAATCTCTCCACAAATCTTTTTCACTTTTTGAATAAATGAAATAGCAATGTGAACCGTGGGTTCAAGATATATCTACCGTCTTAGACATTACATTCTTCAGTACAACTTACTCCACCATTGACTGAAATCCTCCTATTCAGTTATGTTATTCTTGAAAAAACACCTTTACAATCTATTAACCCAATATTTATAAATCGATTGTCCTTCATATGGGGAACTTAGACATGAAATGAATTCAAACACATTTCATCTAGATTATTTCCCGTTGGATTCCAAACATCACTAGCATTTTCAACAACTCATTTTGTCTTGGATAGATTATCTGAGATGATTTTCAAAATATTTTATTCGTTTAATGACATTGACTGTGGCTATAGAAATGAGTTTGTATATATTATCCAACTTCAAAGAATGTATTTACTTACCAGTTCAATTCTTGTATAAAAATTACTGGAAAAGTTAAATTTAGAATATACGCAAGTTCATTTTGAAAATCTTTTTGTCAAATGCATGTTAAAAATGTTGTATACATCGAGAAAAACTAATTCCTATAGCTAAATGAAAAGAAAATTGCTTTTCAATTTTTTATAACTGAGAACACCATCTTAAACGATTCAATTCAGTTGTTCGGCAACTATTCTTTCGATTTAGGTTTTACCTGAATGTACTTTCGACAAAAGTAAGCAGCAGCTGGTCATTCGTCGGCGCCTCTCCGGATTGCCACTTAAGGTGTGGGTACTCTACTCATTCTACATCCACAACGCCAAAACATATTTTGCATTCTTTACCAACTATTAAACAATGAATCATCAGTGTTCTTTCAACATATGTTAGTAAAAATTAGCGAATTAGTATCACCCGTTTCTTGAAAATATATAAATTTCACTCAATCCTAAGACAGTCGTGAATAACGAGAAATATCTGAAAATCTTGAAATCATTATTGCGTAGCCGAATGAAACTCGAGTACCACCATCTAGTTGTATTGATAATACATTAAGAATCAGTTATAAAAATAGTTACTATCTGCTAATAAGCTCGGTATGATAAAGATAAAATTATACTATAGAATATCATAGATAATAATACAAACAGGACGGCAATTTTGTAAAAATAACAAATGAGAAAAAAATATACAGATATTTACAACAATATACTTATTTCTAATGAAAGTTCATATGTGTATTTATTTTATTATCAATTCTATTTTTATTATTAATTAGAAAAAAAAGTTTTTGATATAAAATTTCAATTTAAGACCATCGAGTTGGTTTTCCTTGTAAATGTATTGTATGTATATGTTGTTTACCAATAAGAATTTTATAGAAACCTGGTTCTAACCATTTCGATCCATCATGAGCCACAGTTAATAATGATTGCATATTGAATGGAAAAAATACTTCAGTTGATTCATGAACATTTAAATGTACACGTTCAAATCCAAATAATTTTTTTAATGGTGGTGTTTGATCATTGAAAGTTTTTTGTGGTGGTATAACATATGCAAGAACTACATCATCACCTGCTACCATACCTGTATTTGTTATATTAACACGATAGGGATGACCTACTACATTCTTTTCATTATAATTATTTTTCATTAATGATTGAATTGAAAATTTTGATACTAAAGAATCATTAGACCATGAATAATCAAATGTTGTATAAGAAAGACCATCACCAAATTCAAAAATTGCTTTTCCTGTATAAAATTTATATGTTCGGCCAGGATTTGTTGATGATGGTCGCATTTGCATATCAAACATACTAACAGCATTAACATATGATTCAGGATAAATTGTAATTGGTAAACGTCCACCAGGATTATATACACCAAACATAACATTAGCTAAAGCAAGACCACCTGATTGACCAGCATAACCCATCCAAATAAGACTTGCACATTCATTTGAATCACTTACATACGATAAATCAAGACTACTTCCCGACATAATAACAACATGAAGTGGTGTACGAACAACTTTTTCGAGTTGTTCAATCAATCTAAGTTGAACATCAGGTAATGCAATAGATGTTCGATCATGACCTTCAGATTCTACAGATTGATCAATACCACCCAAGAATATAACAATATCAGATGATTTAGCTAATTCAATAGCTGCTGCAAAACCACTTTCATCATTATCTGTAATTTTACAACCCATAGCATATGAAATATTGATTGAATGACCTTAATATAAAAGAAGAAGATGAAATGATAACGAAATAAATTGATTAAAATTTTACTTTGTGTTATTAATTCAAATCCTAAAAGAGGACTAATTAAAAATGGTGCGTTTCCAAAATAATTTCCTTGCATTAATCCAGTTGCATTAGCTGTTGGTCCAATTAATGCAATTTTTTTATTTTGTAAACCATTTATATCGAATGGTAATGCTTTGTTTGTATTTTTCAATAGAACAATACTTTGTTGTGCAGCTTCTAATGATAATTGTCTAGCTTCTTCTGTATCAACATCAGTTTTAGATAATTTTCTATATGGTTGTTGTTCAGGTGGATCAAAATAACCAAGACGAACAAGAACATTAAATGTTCGTTGAAGTGCTTGATCAATATCAGCTTCAACAATTGTCTTTTTATCTAATGCTGTTTGAGTATTTTTTGAATAAAAATCACCGCAATTAAGATCTGTACCAGCATGTAATGCCACAGCAACTGTATCTTCTACTGTTGATGTATAATGATGTGCATTCATAATTGTTGAAACAGCTCCACAATCACTAACAACAAAACCATCAAGATGATATGATTCACTAAAATAAATAAAATTATTTTTAAAAGAAAAAAAAATAGTATTACCGTGCAATAGTTTCCAATATGAATTTATTAGCACATGATGGAACACCATTAACAGCATTATAACTACACATAATACTTGCTACTTTTGCATCACGTATACAAGTTTCAAATGGTGGCATATATGTTTCAATAAGATCTTGATCACTAACACGAGCATCAAAATGATAACGATCTGTACCATTCCAATCTTCTAAATCATAAGCAGCATAATGTTTACAATCTGCAGCTATTTTTAAATATCGTTCATCATCACCACGTTGTAAACCATTAATTAATGTATAAACATATTGTGATGTTAAAAATGGATCTTCACCTGGTGTTTCTTGACCACGACCCCAACGTGGATCACGAAATATATTTATATTTGGTGTAAAAAATACTAAACCAGCACGACCTTCATTATTAAATGCACGTGCTTCATTTGATATAATACTAGCAATACGATGAACAAGACTTAAATTAAATGTTGCACCAAGATTGATAGGCATTGGAAAACTACTAGCTGCTGGTAAATCACCACCAAATGCAACACCAGGTGAATAAGCTACACCATGTAAAGCTTCAGACCACCATTCAAATTTTGGTAAACCTAAACGTGGTATAGCAGCAGCAGTTGTTACTAATTGTGTAATTTTTTCAGCTGTTGTCATACGACTAACGACATCAGCAGCTCGTACACGAGATGGAAGAGATTGATCACATATAGGAAATGTTGAAAGTGGACCTGATTTACAATCAGGAAAACTTCCTGTTTGTGTATTGATAGTAATAATATAAGTAAAAAGTAATATTAAACGAACATACATCATGTTTGTTGCCTCTTTTTTTCTTCTTCTTATGAATGTTCTAATAAAATAACAATATTTGTTTTATATTGTGTTATTTAGATAGAGATAAATAAAAATAGAAACACTAAAGATTTTTTTTCTTTCTAAGATAATACATGAGATAACTTGTTCATTGATAGTAAGCGAAATGAGTCGAGGTAGTTGTTAAGACAATATTTGTTTAGCAACATATATTTTAAATAAAAAATAACGCTTGAAATAGAATGTAGTGGTTAATAATCATTATCCTAACATTTTCAGTATTATTAATATTTGTTGTGTATCAGAAAAGATAGTTTATCTATGTCATTGTTTTTATCAGACGTTTTTTATTCTTGTGTAAACCACAATCTCAACGATGTCTTTTATATTAAAAGTACAGCTATTTTATTATATATAAATAAAGAAATATACATACCTTTCTTTTTTACTTTTATTTTTACATGTGACACGTTATTTTTAACTCATATTTACCTATCATTTTTTGTCGTTTCTTTTTTTTCTGCTCGTCGAAAACTAAGTATAGACAATCACATGCTTGTTTATTGATAATAGAAAAATAAAAAATGAAAATTAAAGGAGATATTTTATGAACATCTATACCAACACTATTATGCATAACAATCGAACACGATCATTTTATTTACGATTTATTTTCTCAATAGTACAGATTATCTTCACTATTACCATATATTCATAAATGATAACTGTACTCGTTTAGCAAATACAAATTTTTATTTAAATATATTTTAGTAATAATCCAAAAATCTTAAAATGAATCATCCTATCATTATAAAAAGAATAACATATCAATGTAATACTTTTACATTTTTGCTCTTTCTTATTTATTTTATAACATGGTAATATACCCTTTGAAATAGTCAATCATACATTGGAATATGATAAAGGTTATTTGATTCTATAAAAACATAGTTTCATCAATATTCTTCTTCTTCTTTTTATCATGTCGGAACTCAAAACAATTAAAACTGACGAAGAAATATCTCCAGTAAAAATAAAAAAAAATAAAGGATGTTTAAAACATTCATTATATGAATGGCTTACTCTACTCTCATCACTTTTTGTTCCACTTGTTGTTGGAATTTTAACAGTTGTTCTTCCATTACAACAACAAAATATTAGTGATCATCAAAATGAAAATTCGAAAGCAATTGCTTTAAATAATCGTTTACAAGATCTAAAATTATTACAAGATCAACAAAAACAAGTTATATTAAATACATTTGAACATGATTTATGTAATCTTCTTCTTAAATATAAGACAGTTAAAATTTACAATGATACTTCTTCTTCTTCGTCTCCTCGAGATGATGATGATGATGATGATAATGAAATTAAAGAAGATGATAATGATGATGAACGTATATCATTTATTATTCGTACAAAAACATTACATGCATTAAGACAACTTGATCCAGCACGAAAGATTTTACTTATACAATTATTAATTGATAGTGGTATTCAAAAACGTATTAGTATATCTCGTGCAGATTTATCATCATTAATATTTCCTCCAGGCTCATTTTATAATCAATTTCGATTTGTAAATGTTGTTGCTCGAGATATAAAATTAAAAAATGTTTATTTATATCAAAGCAATTTTTCATATTCAATTTTAGATGATTCATCATTTTATGAGTCAAATTGTTCATATGCAGATTTTAGTCATGCATCATTACAACGAACTGACTGGACAAATACTGATGTTACTCAAGCAATATTTAATTTTTCGAATTTATTAGGAGCTAAAATTACATCTCAACAATTAGCTACAGTACATAGTTTACAAGGAGCAATATTACCTAATGGTTCAACTGCTATTATATGATTATTTTTATTTTATTCGATAAATGCCATCGTAATTGAAGAGATATAAAACCAAAATATTTTTTCTCTCCTGTATTAATGTTATGAAAGATATAATAAAAAAAAACTATTCTTTCTTTGTTCTTCTAATTGAATATATTTCATATATGTAACTAGTTTCGAACACTATTAATAATATATATTTAGGTACAAAAAGTCAAAAATAAACGAACGAGAAGTTTTTCATCGTTTGCAATAAAACATATAGAAATTGAATAGGGCACATTTACATCTTTTTTTCATATTGCTCTCTCTCTATAATGGCAAGACATGAGGACTCTATTGAATCTGGTCTTATCTAGTTTTTGTATTCATGTATAAACTGTAACATAGTATCATAAATAGATTCAAATTATGTGTATAAACTTATATACAACAGTTACTATAATCTTAAAAATATTGTGTATAATAAATCTTGTTTTATTCTATTAAGATTAAGTATTGAATAGGGCTATCATTTAAGTAGCTAGTAAATAAAGATGTGGTGTGTTTAGAGCCAAACGAAGCGACTAGTAGTCCATAGAAGGAAAAATGATTAAAATAATATAGTTAAGTATATGTTATGAGTAATGTCTTCTTTTATAGAAACAATTTCTATAGTTATAATATAATTCATTTGACAAGATAGTGAAGCTACATTAATGTACATGAGATAAATATTTATTTACAATGACTTTTATTTGAAAAATATCACAAATGAGATAATATTCGACGTCATCAACAAAATCAATGGAAAACAATAGAATACATGTGTTTATTCCTGTTGTTGTCAGTGCTTACGTTGACTATATATGAAATAAGTAGACGCAATTGTTTCTCATCGATGAAATGCGTTTACTGAGCGTACAGATGAAGTCATTAGTTAATATCAACACTTTTTTTTCTGTCTTTCATGATATTTGAAGAATACTTCCAAAAGACAATTTAATTAAAAACAGAGTAATTCGCAGCAGAATATAACTATTTTGTTTCTTTTGTTAATATCTTGATGGTAACGAATTCAGTCTTTTAAATAGTTAAAGAAACAACAATAACATAGTGTAGTTATGGATGTATCAGTCTTGTTGGAAAAAAAACTTGTTGCAAAAACGTATGGCGCTTTTTTCCGGGAACGAATAATTATTAAATGAGAGAGAAAGAGTATTGTAGAAAACAGAAGAAAACAACTAGTCATACAAGTTAGTCAAACAGTTATAAAATATTTTAGAAACTAAAGAAGTACAACATGTTTTGGATATTATTTATTTTATCATTATTTTGTGTTTGTAATTCTATTCTTATTACTAAAATACAAAATATTATAATAGTTGGTAATATGTATAATAATTTACTCAATGTGACAGAAGATCAATGCATATGTGAAATGATCAAAGTAAATGATTCAATATCTGCTTTGAATTATTTTTCAACAAATCAAACTTGTCAATTATATCGTTCAAATACTAGTACAATTTATGTTGAATTTTATCTAAATTCTACTATTATATTTCTTAATCAATCATCAATATCAATATTAAATATTCTAGAATATCGTAAGTTTTCATTTCGCAATACGACAAAAATATGATAGCTATTTATATACACATATTCTAATGATTTGAATGAATTTGACGTTTGTGTTTTTTAAACTCCAAAAAAATTTGCTAATATATCAATGATATTTTCTACTGAGTGTAATTTGTAGTATTCGCTAGTCATTAGTATCTGTCTTCGGATTGTATTGCACTACAATAATCTCTTTTTTTCGAAACAGAGCCGAGTACAATATCATCATCAACACCAACAGCAATATCATCAACAACATCATCATCAACATCAACTTCAACAACAAGTGGTGAGTGTGGAGTTAAACACTTAATACTTACGTGAGATGTTGAAAAGAGAATTAGTTTCACGAGATTTAAAAATGTAGTGCTTGGTACTTCTAATCATATCAAATCCGAATAAACAAGACGAGTTTATTGAACAAAAAACTTCTGAAGATGAAAAAACTGATCTTTCTACACAGGCAAGCTAGTATCTATATACGAAGCTGAAGGTACTCGTTGACGTTTTATGACTTCTCGTGATTCTCTAGACTCGACTGTTTTATCCTTCTCTAAACATTAACTAAATTAAAAAGTCGGCCTGTAAAACGATGACTTTTTGTCTATAAATCATACAAAAATATTAAAATAATTTTTGTCTTTAATAGTCTGCAATAATACGTTTCATGATCAAGCTACTTACTCAGTTGGTAGTGGTCCACGCTCAGTAGCAGTCGTCGATGTGAATAACGATAATAAGCCTGATATTATTGTAGGAAACTCTGGTTCGAACACCGTCGGTGTTCTTCTCAACGCAGGCAATGGCGCTTTTAATACTCAAACTAATTACTCAGATGGCTCTTCTCCATGGTCAGTAGCAGTTGTCGATGTGAATAGCGACACAAAACCTGATATTATTGTAGCAAACTTTGGTTCGAACACCGTCGGTGTTCTTCTCAATGCAGGCATGGCACTTTTAATGCTCAAACTACGTATCCAGTTGGCACTAATCCATCCTCAGTAGTAGTCGTCGACGTGAATAATGACACAAAACCTGATATTATTGTAGCAAACACTGGTTCGAACACCGTCAGCGTTCTTCTTAACGCAGGAAGTGGTACCTTTAATGCTCAAACTAATTACTCAGTTGGCACTAATCCATGGTCAGTAGCAGTCGCCGATGTGAATAGCGACAACAAATCTGATATTATTGTTGCAAACTATGGTTCGAACACCGTTGGTGTTCTTCTCAACACGGGTAGTGGCACTTTTAATGGTCAAATTATGTATCCAGTCGGCAGTTCTCCAGTATCAGTAGCAGTCGTCGACGTGAATAATGACACAAAACCTGATATTATTGTAGCAAATACTGGTTCGAACACCGTCGGTGTTCTTCTCAATGCAGGCATGGGCACTTTTAATACTCAAACTAATTACACAGTTGGCACTAATCCTCAAGTAGTAGCAGTCGTCGATGTGAATAGCGATAATAAACCTGATATTATTGTTGCTAACTATGGTCCGAACAGTGTCAGTGTTCTCTTGCATTGTTAAGATTTATCGATGATCAACCACTATTTATTCATTAACATTATATTACTCTACTAAAAACATTACGCTTATAAAACATTGTACTATGGAACTGCTATTTACGCTCGCTCGATATTATGAATTTCAACAAAACATTGCGATTATAGATGATATTGGCAAATACACCAGTATATTCATACATTGGACAGTAATTCATTCTTTAATAATAATATTTCTAGTTATGGAACTTTTCTGGATGCATAGAACTATATGTATTGCAATTACTCAAAGTGCAAAACAATATAGAAAAGTTTCATAAGCTTAATTATTTTTCTCAGATCTGTTGAAAATAAGATCATTCATTTTGAGCAATCAATAAAATTCTCGCTTTGAAAATAAATGACCTACTGCTGATTCTTTGAGAGAAAGTCTACTTGAAGATGTGAGTAGTGTGATGAGAATGATGGTAAAGAAGGAAGTTACTCTCACACATTCTTCGAAACATTGTTCAATGAAAATTCAAGTATCTATTGGAAAGTACCTAATATCTTTTAGTCTGCTAGATTTTTATCAATATAAATACAAATTATGATAAACTACGTCAATAAAATAGTTTATCTAATTTAATTAAGATTTTTACCTCTTTTTCATTATATGTTCGGTATAAAAGATAATATTTAAGATTTATTGCTGATTTTTAAGCCAGTATCATCTCTAATTTTAGATTTTCGATACGTTATTAAAATACATCTACCGCTTTTATCCTATCCATAATTTCTAGTTGTTTACCAATGCTTCTTACAGAATTATTACAAGTAATCATATGATAAGAATATTATCATCGATATCGATACCATGTAAATACAACTCTTGTTTATATACAACTATTTGATACAATAACTAAAACTGTTATTGAAAATATGTATGCAGTATATATTTTTCTATTGAATAATAATAAGATAAGATTCCTTTTAAATATCAGCATTGAATTGTGAAAGAGCGACCTCTCTAGTGAAATATTTTACTTTGGTTATGAGATACATCCATTCACTATTATTTATATTTGAGTATATCATTCCAAGTCCAAGAAGATCAAGAAATGTCATTATCAGTTGATAAACGATAAGAAAAATAATATGTAATATTTTAATTCTATACGAAATCAGTATTTTTAGATATTTCATTTATGTATATACATATGACATCATTATCCTCACGTGATATTTTATTATTATTTGTTTAAAATTAGAAAAAACCATCATTTGCTTATATATAACTTTCGAATGATTCGATACTATCTTTATCATTATTACTATCACCAATTTTTACATTTCTAATCAAAAATGCAACTTAATAATATCATTTAGACAAAAACAAATACTAATGTTAAAATAGATTTATCAGGTAAAATGTTTCCTTAAGATTTAGTAATTCAAAGTTGAAGAAATATATTATTAAATGTATCCCAATTATTAATAAAACAAATAAATCAAGAAAATGAAAAATAAAATATAATATATAATCTTAATTATATTAATACATATTAAAATATTTGTAGATGATGATTTATGAACGAAATAGTAGTGCAACAACAAATCATTCACTTACATTTGATACGGGCAAAAATCTACTTAATTTCGATTGTCATTCCATAGCCTTTAATGATCAAGAAACACGTCTTTTACTTGTCGGTAATCATGATCTTGCATTTATTAATTTCGAAACAACTACTTCACAAATTGATCATATAATTGGTGAGGATGGAAATACCTTTATACCATCTTTATCTGATATTAAATTAGTATCATTATTTGATACATGTAATATTAATCGGCCAATTGTTGAATGGAATCATTGTGATACAAATCAATATGCTGTAGCTATCGATCGTATTGTTCGTGTATATACTGTTGATCATTCACGTATAAATGAAACAAATATGGTTATTGATTCTCATCATCAAGTAAGAAAATTTCTTGAAAAAAAAAGAACGAAGTGCGTCGGCCGGGAGTCGAACCCGGGTCGGCTGCTTGGAAGGCAACCATGCTAACCGTTACACCACCGACGCCTCGATAATACGAACATTATTTTACTACTTAATCGGATAAATCTGAATAATACTTAATGTTTTCTTTTTTTTTGTTTCTAGCGTCCGATTTCAACAATATCATATTCACCACATGATCCTTGTTTGTTATTAACAGGATCTCTTGATGGACAGATTCAAGTATGGGATACTCGCAATTGTACATCAAAAAGTCCAGCTAATTTAAAATTTACACAATCAACACCATTTAGTATTCGTCGTATTCAATGGTCATCAACAAAATCTGAGAATTCAAATCAATTAGCAGTTCAATGTGATCGTTCTATACGATTATATGATATACGACGAACAGATTCATGTTTATTTTCTTCAACTGATTTAGAACATACACAACGTATAATTAGTATGGATTGGACAAAACAAAATCATTCAATTGCTACACTTTCTTTGGATCATTCTATAAGAATGTTTTCAACAAGTGGTCAAATCATTGCAGAATCATTGCCAAATGAACAATCTCCTTATACATTTAGTAAAGTATGAATAACAAAATTTGACTTAATTTTATTGATTAAAAATAAACAAATAATTTAGATTCGAACAACTGCTTATGATAATTTATTTATATGTGCATCACGCGATACTACAGCATCAGCATCAGCAGCAAATGGTTTTGTTGGTTGGCGTTGGGATGAAGATCAATATTTACGACCATTAACGGATCATATATTAACAATAACTCCATCACCAATTGTTGATTTTTGTTTTGTTACAAATCCACGTTTATTAACTTTATTTAATAATTATTCATCATCTCGTTTAAATGATGAATCAGTAAATCGTTTTCTTCTACTTACTTGGTGTCGTGATGGACATTTATATTTAATTGATATGGATTCAACATTTCGACAGGCATGGACTAATCAACAAGCACGTAGTAAAAAGATCAGTCAATCCGATTCATCTAGTTCATCAAGTATACCACGTACATCATCAAATTTAAATCGACAACAACAAACAACTCGAATTAGTTCCACAAGAGCGCCAATGGATGCTATTAAAGATGAAGTAACTGATGGTGGCGAAACTGATGATGATGATTTTCAAGGAGTGTCAATGTCGCCAGACAATACAATGGAATCTTCTGATCCAAATGATGAAATTAGCGATTCCGTTTTGTAAGTAATACTAAATACGATTTTTTTTTATTAATTTTATTCTAGAAAAAAGAAACTCCGTCAACAGAATATTTCATGTATTTCTAGACTTGATCAAAGTAATGATACAGTAACAGAAGTATCCGTTAAAAGTGAATTAAATTCTTTACAAAATGAGTATGGTCCATATATAACTGTTGAAGGAAAAGATGAACAACGTCGTATGTGTGTAGTTCGTTGTTTATATTCATCAGATCATTCTTTATCATTTCGTATATATCTTTTTCTATCACGTCATTATCCTACTATATCACAATTATTTGTTCGTTTTAAATTATCAACAATATATTATGATGAACGTGTAAAACCATTTCAATCTCATATACAAAAGATGTTTGATGAAGTATCATCAAATTGTTTTTATCATGGGCAATTATGTTTACATAAATGTTTAATAAAATTAAAATCTTTATTTGATATACATCATAAACAGGAAAATATACTATCAAGTATAGGAACAATGACAGGTAATTCAAATAAAAAACGTGAACAATCATTAACAAGTTCGGAAAATGATTCATCGAATGGAATACTCAATGATAGTAGTAATAATATCAATAATAATAATAATGCAAATATTAATAATAATAATAATACGAATGGTTCTAATCGAATATTTGGTCCATCATTATCAGCACGTACAAGTAGTAGTCAAACGTCAGGTGCTTCATTTGGTCAAGCAAGTCGTCGTACATGTGGTGCACGTTTTTCAAGTGCTACACATTTAGTATGTTTTGGTCAGATATCGAATGGTCAACAAATGAATTCAGCATCAATTTTAGCTGGATTAAATGATGGATCAACAAATCGACCACAATCATTACCTTTGCGTTCCACAAGTTTAACAGTTGCAAAAAGTCGAGAAAATTCAACTTCCATTGAACAATCAAATTATCGACCACCAACAACAAATACAATGCAAATTCAACAAACATCCAATGCACAACGTTTACCAATGTTTTCAGCACCTGTTCGTTCAACATTAGGCACAAGCGTATTCAATGATCATCAACGTATGTCATCCTATCGTCCTTCACTAAGCCAATTAATTCATCCATGTTCAACTGTATCAATATATGATGTATCAATATTATTACCTGTTAGTAAAAAATTAGCTGATGATTATAAAATTGAGATAAATAATCCAATATATATGTGTGAAGAAAATGGAACTTTAACACAAGCAATGGGTAAAGATGAGTTAGCACATTGTTGGCGTTTACTTAATGGTTTATTAGATATACAACCAAATTTACAAGCAGATGATCCTTGGTTTCAAACACCAATTGCTCAAGGTAAATTGAAATTTAAATAAAATAAAAAATATTTTTTTTTGTTATCTTTTCCTCCTTTTATTTAGGCTTAATCAAACATTTAGTATCAAATTATGTTATGAATGGTGATATACAATCAGCAAGTATGTTTCTTTTAACAATGTCTCAAACACCCTATTTAAAAACAAAATTTCAATCAAAATTAATTAATGAACATAATAATGATCCTGTTTTATATTCTTATGCATGTTTATTACATCGTTGGAAACATTTTTATAGACGAACACAAATTTTATCTCAAATTGATCATAATTGTCAATCACCTGCACCAATAAATCAAATATCACCAATTACAACAGCTATTATATGTTCAATTTGTTTAAAACCTGTTTTAGGTCAACATTTTTTATGTGCATCATGTGGTCATGGCGGACATTTAACACATATGCATGAATGGTTTTCATCTGACGAACCTAAACATAGATTATGTCCAGAAAAAGATTGTATATGTAAATGTATTTTAAAACAACAAGAATTATTAACATTGAGTGCAAGTCAAATGCAACAACAAACACCAACGATAACAACACCACGATCGTTTTTTGCTCGTCAACCATCAGGTGGTATTCGTCCCATGTAAAGTTTTTGAGAGAAGAAAAAAAACATAATGCTTTATTTTTTTTTGTATATGTATATATGTCTTATGTATGTCATAATATTGAATAATGAGAAAATAAATTTAACTAAAGTAAATTACATAAAGAGCATGAATAATACCAGGAATCCAAAAAAGAAGATATAGAATAAGATTAAGTATTACAGTTGAATTACATTGTTTTTGAACGAAAAATACAGCTAATGGTGGAATAAATATAATTAATATAATAAGAAGAGTTGTTTTGCAGCAATTTGAAATTTCTACCATATTGTAACTACTTCTTTACGAATTCAAATGTTAGTTATGACAACGAAAAATGTCGAAGGACAACAGTTAGAAAAAATGTTTTATTTAGAGAAGAAATACTTAACGACAATTTTTTTTAATGTAAAAGAAAAATACATAGACAAACAACGCACCATTTTTTTTTTATTCATTTATAAACGTCAAATATTTGCATTTTAATTAGCAACGAAAAGACATTTGTGCATATTTCTATTTAATTTTCTTTAATTTAACTGAGAGATATCACTCGACAAATTTGTTTATTGACTAACAGAAAATGTTTTTATCAAGGATACATTAGGTAACTTTATGTGTTAAATTTCAATAGTACTAAAAATGATATATATATATTCAGAAGAAAATATTTTTCTTAGATATTTGTGTAAAATGTAGATCGATATATTGCCAGTTGTAGGCAAATAATAAGAATACAATTTAAAAATACATTTGACTCTATCATCTCAAGGACTAGTTCACACATAAAAATGTGTTATTACCTTTTCTCACAATGATTTAGACTATGAAAAGTATGAACAAATTGTCAATATTGATCTTATCATTCTATTTTTCAAAACTATAAATACTAGAAAAGTAGTGCAGACATAAAAAAAGGACCTATATTGTTCAAAAACCTTTTTCTAACATCTTCATAGTATTATTGCATATTTATTGAAAGTTATGTTTGCACAACAACGAATATCTCCTCTATATACTGTACCTATGTATGGTTATTCAGCTCATAAAACAGTGCCTTATTACTTATCAACAATGGATATCAATTGGACTGATACATGGCCTACTATTCGAACAATACTTCTTAGTAGCATAATGTTTATTTGTAGTTTAGCTGTTATAGGTCTTGACATTGCCAATTTGGCAATTGAAGGTTCAAAAACAAATACATCGCCAGAAATAGGAATGAGTCCTGCAAAGGTTGGTGCTGGCATTTGGTGTGGATCTATATCATTCTTGGCTGCTCTTTTTATTTTTATGATTAGTATGTACAAAGATTTTCTTTATTTTATATAATATTATCTATTTAGTTTTCGTACAAAATAAACGTATTGCAGCTACATTTGCTTTAATAGCAGTTACATTCGCTTTCTTCTTTACAATTGTTTTAGTTGGTCTTACTGCAAATTCAATTCAAATCTATAAACATTCAAATGTTGCTCACCCTTTAGATAGACGACAATACAAACTTATTATTGCTATACTATCAATAGGTTTATTTCTTATGACAAACTGTATAATATTCTTTCTTTTATATATCCGTGTCTTTTTTTCATCATTGACACGTCGATCAACAACATATTGACAAACATTAACATCAGTATTAATAACTATTTTTTTTCTATTGATTATTTTCTACATACATATTATATATATAAATATATTTTGAACCAAAACACAATTAATCGACTAAGATATTTTTGTTTCGTACATGTACTGTTCCACTTATAATATAGAACGGATGGCCATCTATATAATGTATAAATAGTAGTATTTTTATTATTAATTGTCAGCTTTTTTGCTTTCGATTTTATGTGGAAGGACAGACAGCATTTTAATATTAGTGAAAATGATATGGGGTGTTTACTATTTAAGATAGTCATCAAATTCTACAGTGTGTGAAGGTTGACCTTGTTTTGTTAAACAATTCTGGTTTACCTGTACATATATATATATATATATTAGTATATTCCTTTAAAAGGGCTTTAATTAGTGTTATTTTTACAAGTTTTATTTGCAACCTCAAAATATCATCTGTATGTGTCAGAAAGGAAGAAACTAGTGGGATATGCGTCATTGATTACTTATCAGAACTAAAAAGTGAAGCACTATAAAGCGGTATTTTTATTTTATTTTCATCATCGTTTATCATACGAACTAATAGTATACAAACAGTATCAAAAAATATTAATACAACATATTAAATTGTGATAAATATGTTGGGTGCTGCTCCTTATGGTCAACGACGTCGTCCTATTGGACCTTATCGAACTAAATCGCCACTGGATATTGCTTGGAGAGTAACATGGCCATACTTTATTACAACTATTCTTGCTACTATGATGATACTATGTACTCTACTTATTGGTGCACTAGAAATAGCATCATTATCTAAAAGTACAAGTACAGCTCTATATGGAAATACTTCTTCAACGGGTGCTGGTATTTGGTGTAGTCTATTTTTTTCTATTGCTTGTATACTTATTCTTCTTATAAGTAAGTAATATATATATATATATGTTCAATTGACAAAGAAGACTTCTTTGTTTTTTTATATAGATTATATGCCTCATGTTCGTTTGTGGGCTACAATAGCTTTTATTGCGAGTATTATTGCTGTTTGTTTTGCTATTATTCTTATTGGCTTAGATTCTAAAGCGATACAAGATGGACGAGCATATAATAGTCTACCTGTTAAAACCCAGATTCTTTGTGCACAATTAGCTTTTGCTATTGTAGAATTACTACTGTGTTTTGTCTATATTGGCATATATATAATGGTTGTTATATTGGCTCCTAGTCGTATCCGTCGAACCCCACGAGTACTTATTCGTTAGAGCGTCATATGAACTATTAATAAACCATTTCGAAATAAAATAGTTTTACTTTTTTAAAATTTTGTTTCATATTAAAAAGAATAGATGTATTGAAAAAAAAATTATCATATTGCTATTAATATAAAAGTATCATAAGTAAGATGTTTATCAAATTGATTTATCGTGTCAAATTTATATCATATATATGTTGACAAATAGAAAGATAAGTGTGATATATTTACCTTGATTGTTTAGACTTTACTATTTTTCTGTGTCAAGGTCTATGCTTTACAGTCAATATATGATTAATATTAGTTGGACACAAAAAACAAATATCTCAAGAATCAGATTTATTTAAATAGTGTGTTGCTCTGTACGGAAATCATTAATTGTGTTTACTATTTATCTAGTGTTTTTATTTATCGGATATCTGATTTATAAAAATATATTTTTCAATATCATATTTTTGTTAAATTAAGCTAGCAAGAAAATTATTCGCGTACAACATTTACTCATTATGTACGACTAGCGTGAAACATGCATATAATAAACCTATAATAATATACTCTCAAAACTATTTTCTATATGACTATATATTTAGCTTAGAGGATCTGAATGAAGAAAATTTATCTAAATTTGTACTCGTGTATTGAATCTAAGCGAAGGTCTACTTATCTATTTTGTCATAAATTATCTTAATTGAAAGTTTTTTTTTTCGGCTATCAAACAAGGTTATCATCTGTATAATGCATTCAGTCGTAGCATATGAGAGACTAATAGTAAAGAATTAAAGAAAGTTATAAATAATTTACATATTTATTTTTTATAAGTGCTCACGTGAATGAAAATTCAGTGTATATAAAATTATTGAAGGTATTTGACGATATTTATGAGTTTCGGTTGAGTATTTAATTAGCTTATCTTCGATTACATTGGTTTTAGATTTAACTAAATTTATAGTATTTTAATATCCAAAAAAGAAAATTAACGTGGTATAGAATGACCTCTTCCGTACAAATGATCGTTTGTCGACATATATATATAAACCAACCAAAATCTTTGCTATTTACATTACCTTAATTAAATGATTGACTAATCGATTATTTGAATAAACTGTGGTTTTTCAATGTTTACAAACAAAGATATATTTTATTTTATTTAGAATAATAAATAATCCTCTATAGAACTAATTCATACCTGTCGTAAACATAGTCAGCATTTGGGTCCATTCTAATAAATATTCATATGTATATGCTTGTTGATTCTATCTTCGATAAGTTAAAGTGACACATAATATATTCTACAAGGATATCGTTTATTTTATCAATAGAATTGTTATTATTCTCTTGTGTATTATGTTCTATGATAAAATTCATTTTTAGATAATGGCAAATTCACCATTTCCATATTTCACCTCTGGTACAATAGTACATGGTTTTGGTCGTGGTAGCAAAGAACTCGGCTGTCCAACAGGTATTTAAATCTAGGCAAGTTTTCTTTATCGGATGATAAAGAATATTAATTCGTTTTTGTTCTTAAATTTTAGCAAATTTTGATGAAACTACAGTCGAAAAATTGCCATCATCAATTCATCAAGGTGTTTACTATGGATGGGCAAAATTATTAAAAAAAGGTGATAATGAAATCTATAAAATGGTTACTAGTGTAGGAACAAATCCATTTTATAATGGTGAAAAAAAGACAATGGTATATGAAATTTCATTTGTTTTCCTTTCTATTTATTATTTATTTAGGAAACACATATCTTACATCAATTTCCAGAGGATTTTTATGATGAAACATTAAAAATTGTTCTTATAGGTGAAATACGAAAGATGACAACATTTGAAAATGCAAGTATGTCACATAAATCTTTGATTCATTTAGAATACTTTCCAGAGGTACGCTCAAATTTCCTAAAAAGGAAATTTCCCCGGGAATTCAGGAAAATACTGTACCTTCAAGCAAAAGATGACTAGAAATTACTCAGAAAATTCGGCAATTACAGCAATTTCAATAATTTCTCCTGCTTCGGGCGTACGCTTCCTCAGATTTTGCTTGAAGGTCTAGTATTTTTCCCAATTGTCAGAGAAATTTTCATTTGCAGAGATGGTAATTTCTTCCTGTAATGTCAGTAATCTCCAGTGTTATGGGGAGAAATTGTTGGGAGTTACTCTTGCCATATGTATATTACTTTCAAAACTTCTCCTTTAGTAGTTGGTAATTTCCTTTTTAAGAATTTTGAACGCCGCTGCTTTTGTAGTTGATTCCTTTCGATTTTATATTAGAGCTCAAAGTTCATCGTTATTGCCTTCTTCTTAGTGCTCTTAGATAATTCCGTTTTTATTAGTTTAATCTTTTACAGTATTATATGACAAAATATCGTACGGTCTTCATTATATACCACAAGTTCTCATATATCAATATTATCGAGATAGACATGTCGCATTTGTTCGCCCTTAAGTCTAATACTATCATTAAATTCTTATATGACCTTTGCTTTTTTGTTATAAAGATTTCTAAACAAAAATTTACGTTTAGATGAACTTGCTGCTGCTATTCAAAATGATATATCAACTGCTAGTAACAAACTTGATTCCGATGAATGTGGTCAATATCTCAAACATTCTTTTTTTCAACAGTGATCTATCAATCAAAATCTATTTAAACAAAAATGACGATGAATATCAATCTATTTTCTCTTCATTTTAAATTGACATGTTTTGTTATTTTTATAACAAATAATAAAACAAAACAAAAAAAAACAAAGAAAAGATTCTAGTTATTTAAATATTTGAAAATTCCATTGAGTCATCATAACGTGTCGCAATTGATTGTTCACGATGATCAACATTGAATATTGGATGACGACCAAATGTAAAATTTTCTATACGTTTATGAGCTTCAGATCGTTGTAATGGGCCAAACATCATAAAACAAACGCCAAATATACATAATATTGATAAAACTAATATAATAAGAAATGAATTCGGAAATGTATTTGTAGAAATTGTTGATGAAAGTTCATTTGTACAATTTTCATCCATATCAAACGATGATGATAATGACAAATTATTATGAATATATTGATTACTGTCAGAACTTCGTATCAGCATTAAGTAGTAATTGAGAGATAATTATTGTTCAATCATCATTCTCATTTTTCTCTTATATATATATATACATTCTAGAATATTGACATAAGAAAGAAAGAAATAGAAACAAAAGTTATGAATTATTCTTCTTATTATATATATATTTCTACTCTTTTTTTTCTATACCTTAAAACTACATTGACAAACTAAAAACTAGGGATGTATATACACACTATATTATGTTTGTCTTATACATTTTAAAGAAACACTCTTTCATATAATAATAAATTGCATACTACTACTACTACTACTTGCACGATAGTAATGAAAGGGAATATGTTTGGTGGTATCTGTTGACCTTGACATTAGACTTTTTCCTTTTCCTATGTTGATAATAAATTCAACATACTGATTGATATATTCAAGGCTCGACGGAAATCGGAAATATGCGTGACAGGTATTTGGCAAAAAGAAAGAAAATAACATGACAACAACGTCGGTCATATATGCTTGTTTAACTCTAATGTCAATTAAATAGAAATCGGTAACAACAAAAAGAGAAAATTAAAATATTAAAATAATTTCTATTGAATGACATACAAAGAACAATAAATAATTAAAGAATTAAATTTATATCATAGATACTAATCATAATTATTTAATTAGTATAGAGTCGATAATTACAATAAAATTTCATGTGACTGATGCATAGCTTACTCTAGTGCGGATGATATATTGATGACTGAGAGAGGAAAGCAGACATTATATATGGGATAGAAATATACAATTATAATATTGGTTTATATATATTGAGTTATTTCTCTGTCCATTGGTATATATTAATTATTCTCAATCGATCCTCTGAACATATATATTTATATAACAAGACATGAGCGCCCTCTCTCACAATAATTTTCTTATTTTGAATATCAAAATATTCGTTTTTTACATTTAAATAAATAAAAATTTTTTCACATAGATGATATTCTCTAAAAATCATATTTATTTTATAAAAAACTTAAAAAAGTATCTTAAATGTCCACCATTGGTAGATTATGGAAAGTCTCCAAAGTAGTTTTTTGTTGTTTATTAATACTATATTCCTTTTTTTTATCAATAGTGTCAATGTAGAAACTAAAGTTCTTGTTAAAAAAAATAAGAAACATGATTCGATTAACATTATGTGAAATAATATACCTATATTTTTTCTTTTATTATAGATTAGTTTTTAGGAACACATAAAACATCATGGGTGCCTACAAATATTTGCAAGAAATCTATCGTAAAAAGCAAAGTGATGTTATGCGTTTTATTTTCCGTATTCGTACATGGCATTATCGACAATTAGCTGCCATTCATCGTGCTCCAAAATCAACTCGACCTGAAAAAGCTCGTCGTGTTGGTTATAAAGCTAAAGCTGGCTATGTAAATAAACTTTATTTTTTCATTATTAAATAGTAAATTATATATATATATAATTTAGGTTATCTATCGTGTCCGTGTTCGTCGTGGTTCACGAAAGAAACCAGTACCAAAAGGTCAAGTCTACGGTAAACCAAAACATCAAGGTATCAATCAATTAAAATTCCAACGTTCATTACAATCGGTTGCTGAAGAACGTGTCGGTCGTCGTTGTCCAACATTACGTGTTCTTAATTCATATTGGATTGCACAAGATGCAACATTTAAATTTTATGAAGTTATTCTTATTGATCCATGCCACAAAGGTAAAGAATAATAAATCAATTTTTTATGTCTTTTATACATTATTTTTTCATTATTAAATAGGTATTCGTCGTGATGCACGTATTAACTGGATATGCAGATCTAACAAGAAACATCGTGAATTACGTGGTTTAACATCAGCTGGACGAAAATCTCGTGGACTTGGTCATGGTCATCGTTATTCACTTGCAACTGGTGGTTCACGTCGTACATGCTGGAAACGTCGTCAACAACTCAGTCTTCGACGATATCGTTAAAAGACAACAACAAAATAAACGACAACAATATTATCATAAAAATTCGCTTGATTTCTTGCTATGTATTGTTGTTGTTGTTTTGTATCTGTTTATTGAAAAAATGAAAGAAGAAGTTAAATGAGAAAAACAACTAAAATTTAATAGTATGAAAAAAAACGACGAATAAATGATGATTGAATATAATTTTACTATCATATTTATAGGCGATGCAATCTACATTTGTAAGGGGCTTGAAAATTTAATGTGATTTGAAGAAAAAATCATTATGAAACTTATCTTTTTGTGTCAGAATAATAATAGATTTAGATATTACTTAGAAATGTGATAAGTTTAATATTAATTGCACTTCTTACTCTTACATAAGTAGAAATTATATGCATTTTGATTATGATACAATCTTTGAAAAAAAACACATTTTAAATTTTGAACGTAAGAAATAATTAACTGCAAGTATTGTTTTCTGAAATATGATAACATCAAATATTTCGTAGACGTATGAAAGAATTAGATCTACATGAATTGTATCAATAAAAAATATATTGTATTATAAATACTTTATGCTCTTTCAGTTATATTCTTAAATTAATCTATATTAACAGTTAAACGAATATAATTTAAACATACACATACATTCTATGAATATTTTATATATGATATGGTTAAAGATCTATGTATAGCTTTTGGAATGCATGTTAATTATTCTACTGTTCATAGTTGTTGTTAAAGATCATGAAAAGATTTCGAGATGACTCTATAAAGGGAAATCCGATAGAGTTAAATTTGAAGATAAGCGAATTCAAAATATTAATCCATCTGTTGCCAAACACACTATGGACTTTGAAGAAGTGTGTATGTTACATCTGTCTAGAAAAAAGTTATTATTCAGCGTTCGCTCTTTAAAAGACGAGACTTGCTGGAAGGCAATTTGTACTTGATCTAACGACGTGTTTAGTATCAGCTGGATACGTTATTACTTTGACCTTGCCTGTCTTCAGGCTTGACTCCATCGAATTTCCCCTTGTCGAGCCATGTCAAAAAAAAATGTCAACAAAACAATAGTTGAAACTCCATATGACCTAAAGAATAGATTAACCTAAGAAATCGAATGAATTCAAAAAAATAGTTTTCATGATGACATAAAAAGAAAAAAAATCAATTATATTGCTTGATTAATACGTAAGATACATGAATTACTTAAATAATTATCATTTGTGGAATATCTTACACATATGGTATGATGCCAACATAGATTGAAATATTAGATCTTTATCTGTTTAATAAAAAGATTATTAATATAATCGGAACTTAATTTAATAATCGACTAAATTGCTATTTATAAGAGATTATAATCATCGAGGAAGCAGAATGAGTTATATTGGAAATCTCTAGGATATCAAGCATAAGAAATTTATCTGATTGTCGTCATCATGAAAAACATTAGTACTCATATTCCTAGCTATCGAAGCAGTCATCATTAAATTCCTAAGTGAAAATAAATGCCACAAGTACTAACACATTTCTGACTCTTCAAACTATTATCCGATAATATAAACCTCGTTTTTTGCCTTTAAAAAAAGTACCCTTAGGCTCATTTGTTATCAATTATTCTATTCTCTATTAATATATATTTGATCATTAAGTAAAAAACTTGCACATGTGAAAAATAATCTTTATACTACATAAAAAACAAATCATTTTGCACACAAAATTTCTTGTCTCTCAATCACCGGCAACATTTTTTTGTATATTAATTTTTCTATCAAACAAAAACAATAATTTCACTATCTATACAAATTCGAATCAAGACAGAAGAAAAAAAAATTTTTTTTAGAGAATAAGTAGAAAAAAGAAAAATAAAAACATTGGAATGACTTACAAAGATAAAAGAAAAAAACATATCACAAAAAAACAAAAAGAAAAAAAGATTCGATTTTTAGACATATTCTCCTACTGAATTAAGAACAATATGATTTGTTTTAATTGAAGTAACACGTATATCAATCTGTGATTGAATAACATTATCATTATCTTCAGAACTCGATTGATGACCACGATGTCGTTTTCGAGTACCATATGCACATTTATGTATATTTTCACCTGGTCTGATATATTCAAATTGTAATGTAAAATGACGTATACAATGTGTTTCAAATATTCTTTGTAATTGACGACCAAATAATTCTGTACATGTACTTAATGATAAATCATCATTACAAACAACATGTAACGTTGCAAATACATCTCGAGCTGTGGCTCTAAATAAGCAAATTTCGGTAAAAAAAAAAAGAAAAGAAAGTTTTTTGATTACCTCCAAACATGTACACTATGTACTGCACGTATTTGTGGTATTGTTTTCATAATTGTTTGAATTAATTGACGAGTATTTATACCCGATGGAACAGCTTCAACAAGAATATGACCAAGAGACCAAACAACAGGAATAGCTTTAACTGCGATAATTATTACCATCAGTAATGTTAATGCAGGATCAATATATTTTAACCAGACATTGACTGGTTGACCAGAACGATCTTTACTTGGGATAAATTTATTTAATAAACCAGAAAAAAGTACAATAGATGATTCTAGAAGGACAGCCTAATTAAAACAAAAACAAAAAAAGAGGAAATTATAATTATTAGTTTTCATAATTCTTTTTTTTCCTCGTTTAGGTCAATTTGACCTAATCTACAAATTGAACGTCAGTATATAATTTGCATTTTATGACGCTCAATTAGTAGAAATATCATATATCACTTTAAAACCCAGATTTTCTCGGAAAGAACAACTTCATCATTCGGTATGTTCGATACACTTGAAATAGAAATACTTGAAAATGTACTCGTATCACATGAGAAAAGAATGCCAAGTAAAATCATGATAAATAACTGATACAAAAAGATATTCAGTTGAAACTCATAGACATAAAAGCACTTTAATTAAACGTTCTCATTATTTTAAGATAAGTTTATTTAGATTGATAAATAATTCTACTAATGTGTATGTTATACACAATGGAAACTAAATTGTCTTCCGATAGTTAATATTATTCAAGAAATAAAAACAAGTGCACATTCTCGACTGCATATTTAAAATCCCAAGAGAATTATACTTAATAGAAATCACATGAGAATCAAAGAAAATAGACAATTCAACTTAGATTATATATTTAATACAAAATCAAACAATAGATACTTACCAATGAATGTAAACATAATGCATGAAGTGTTGCATAAACTCTTGATTCTTGAAAATCATCATCTAATTCACTTTTCTCTTCATTTAACATTAATGTTGAATAGGCTGTTGATTCACCACTTCTAGTTCTCATTCGATTTAATCCACTAGATATTCTTGTTGGTACATTTAATCGTTGTTCTTTCGTATCAATAGTTTCTGTTTGAGTTATATCAGCAGTAATAAATGCATTTGTATATGTATCATTTAATGATGGTAAAACTAAATCATGTGATTTTCGAGGTTTTTGATTAATATTTACTGTTGTTTCATTAATAATAATTTCAGGTTTAACTATAATAGTATTTTGTTCATTTACAATTTGTTCATTATCTGTATGATTCATATCAAGATTTCGTAATGTTGTATAAACACTTTGTACAAAATCATTTTTTTTCTGTTCAACGATTTCATCTCCAATATTATGATCATGAGAATAACCACGAAATAAAAATAAACCTAATAAACCAATACAAGCACCAGCTGAACCTAAATAAATCATAGCTGATGGATCTTCAATATGATTTGGATTAATTAATTTATTAATAGCATCGACAATAATAGAAAGTGATAAAGATAAAAGAAGAACTTCTTGTAGAAGACCAGCGAGTAATTCTAATCGAGCCCAACTAAAATAGAAAAACAATGAAAATTTAATTTGTTTTTATTGAAATAATAAAATAAACTTACCCAAAAGTATTTTTAGCATGTAAACGTTTTGCTTTTGCATAACGTAATGCAACTAACGAACCAACTAATGCAATACCTTCAGCAAATGAAAAGAGTCCATCGGCAATGAGTAATTGGGATCGACTACGAATTCCGTATACTATTTCAGCTACTGCTATACCAACTGTTAAAATAAGCATAATAATCATTCGACCCGTTTTCGATCTTAACATTCGTATACACCAGCGTAAACGATGCCATGCCATCATTTACTTGTTTTTTGATCTTATCACTGCTAGTATTTTTGTTTTCTTCCTATTATCACTTGCCTTCGATATAATAATAAGTAATCATTATCTCAGCTGGAGATGTAGGAACAAAAAGAATAACCGAGAAGAACAGATTTAATGGCATCACTCTAGAATTCATAAGCAATATTTAGTACTTATGAAACGATCAGAAATAACATTTAGATTTGTAATAAGGGATCGATGGTATCAGGTGCTATTTACAGCTGTCGCCTTGTTTTCTACTAATAGACGGATGGAAAACATCGAACGTTTATTAATCTATATATCGACTGACAGATGATAAGAAAATAGAAAGTTCTGTATTAACACATCATCTTGTTCTGACGCAAAAATCATTAATGTGGAAAATAGAAGACATAAAATAGATCTAAAGAAGTTTATCTGAAACTCATATAAACACTTGTTTAATCGTTTACAGTCGTCTAAACTAACGTATTTGTAGAAAAAACAAGAGAATTTTTCCAAAAATAAACAAGTTTTTTCTCTATAATTTCTAAGAAATTTTAATCACAAACTATATATAGTTTCTAGTAGGATTCTTTGTTTAATCTTTCATGAAAGACATCTGTAATCATTAAAGCATGAATAATTATTCTTTCTAGAAAGATTCCACACAATTTTCTTCGAAATTATTCTTAAAAAAAGAAAATAACATCTTTTATAGAAAAGAATTCTTCAAAAACAAACCATAACTATACTACTTCTTTCAACACATTTAAAAATCTAATCTAATTAATATATGTATGATCAAATAAATAAATATTTCTATTTAGAAGAAAAAAAAACAATTTAAAATTTTTATCTATAACTAATATCTATATATGCTTACGCGAATAAAGTCTTCTCTTGTATTGTTTTATTAATGAATACCTTTCTTTTATTTATATCGACAATGATCGACGTGATATGGTACTAGAAAGATGAAAGAGACACTTTTTTTCCTATCCTAACATTTGTCTGTCTACCATATCATGTTTACATTTTGGAAAGTTTTTTTTCTTCCTTTGCGACAACTTTTTCTCACAATTGCTATCGTCATAACCCGACCAGGTTGTTATTATTCTGTCTGATGTAACACCATCGCTCCCATACTATCAACGCGTGTATTACTAATCATTTTTATTCTGTTTGATGTCGTCGACTCACTATAGTTTTGCAAAACATCATGCATAGTAGACTTACATATTGACACATAGAAACAAAATGATCTCTGCATGTTCTTTTCTCGATTGGTAAATGCGGAAATAAAGTGACTTATCCATCCGGCTATTTGTATAATAAATAATTAAACTATATTAAAGTGATTGAGTTATTTAAAAACCCTACACATTTTCCTCTTATATGTATAATAGGTTATTTCTAATACATTCTCTATCACGCAAACAAGAAAGAAGAGAAAAAAAACAAGTGTTTTTGTCTGAAAATCGAGTCATTGTGCGTGCAATAAGTCTTTAGTCATGAATATTACCAACGAAATTCCTTTGTCTATCATTTATCTTAATGTACGTGTCTTTGAAAAACAACACAAGTATTCTCTCTACATCAGTCAGACAAACAAGAAATAGAGCGAGTGAGAAAAAAAAGGGCAAGAAGCCTTTAAGGAATAGATCAAAAAGAAAAAAAAAGAACCAAGGGGAAATATCGGATCTTTAGTTAACAAGTCAAAGAAGGAAAAGAAAATGAACCAAAAGATTTCTATAATTGAAAATAACAAGACACAGATATTTAATAGACATTAATTGTGTAAACAAGAAAAATCTCTTGTATAGTTGAAAAGAAAAGAGAGAAAAGAATTTTTAATTTCTGAAAAGAGAATAATACATGGTTTCAGGTGTCGATTATTTTCTCTATTTTCACCATCTATTATGAATGTGTAAAATAAATATAAAATGTCTTGACAAAAAAAAAAAGGCGGAAGGAAAAAAAATATACTCTTAACTATATTGTTCTTATAAATTAGTTTTCTTTCTTCAAGGTCTTTTTTCTTTCTGTATATTCACTTACTATTGAAACTTTTTTCTTATCTACAATATAAAATAATAGATACTTAAATAGATATAAATTCATGGTTTATGAAACTATTATTTTATATAGAGTTCAAACGTTAGAAAATGAAATATTAATTAGATAAAAACTTTTAATCCGATTGCATCACTATAACAAAAAAGAATGAAATTATCATGTTAGATCTCTCTCTCTCTCTATCTAGTTCGAAAAATTGATGCAGAGTTATAATTAACTATGAAAAAAAGATTTTATATGAACTCACTAATTAATAATTATGTAGAGTTTTTTTTTTGCGTTGTAAAAATTAAATAATTGATAGTACTGATGAAATATGACATACACGCAACTGAAGACAGATATTATAGTCTATTATTTTTCTGAATAATTTTCTTAACTATTCTATCTTGTAAATATCAACATATTTTTATCGCGATATTATTTTCCTAATCCGAACTAAATGTACAATGACCTTTTATTTTGCATTATATATAGAATGTCAGCAAAATAAGGTTTATACTCGATACATATCTTGAATATTTCTATTGATTATTATATATGTTATAATTAATATCTATTATAATTTAACGTACATAAAAATCTTGTTGACAGATATAATTTTTCAGCTGATAGAAGCTCGTATATTTGAAGTTAAAATAATAGAATTTTTTACTAATGTTATAAGCAGAGCATATAAAATGAATATAAGAAATAATAGTTATACTCTTCAATAAATACTAAAACCCATATGTATGTGAAAGATTACAAAAAAAAACATAGAAGAAACAATTTTGATAAATAACAACAAGATGTTAACATGACATTGATGTATCCGAAAAAGAAAATATGAAATTCTACTTAATAATACTGTTTATATCATCATCAAACTATAATAAATCATTTATAGAAATAAAATATCAACAATGTTCAGAAAAATAATTTTCATCTTGACTCATTGTTCGTCGGTATCTTGGTGATTGCGATAATGCTTCATCAGGATCAATATCTTTTGTTTTGTCGGGTGTTATTGGTATTCCTGTTCGATCTTCTGCTACATTACCTGCTTGAATTTGTGCTGTTATTTCAAGTTGTGATGGTGCATCAGGTATAGATTGACTGCTAATTGATGTTCTAGCTGGTAAAATAATAACATCTTCATCGGTATGTATGATGGAATTCTTTTTTGCAGATAATTGTTGTTCATTAAGATGTCGTTGTACTGTTAAACGTACACCTTCATCATTAACATCATCATATTCAACATCTTCAGCAATAGATTGTTGTTGTCGATATATATCAGTATTAATACCACTATATGGATGATATAATGATGAATAACGAGGATCCATTCGACGAGATAAATTTCGATTTGTCATTGAATGTACTGTATCATCTTGTCCAAATTCTTGTAATTCATAGACACTATGTAATGTTGATTGATTGTCATATGGACGAATTGAAGGTACACCAGATAATACTGAAGCAGCGTCATTAAAATTATTTCCTCTTTCTGGATGTGTTCCATCTTTACGAATATTTCGTTTAACAAGTACAGAACGTTGACGACGAAAACTTTTACTTATCGATGTTGGCATAACTTCTACTTGTATCATTGTTCTTGGTAAGGGAAATTTTTTTGTTTCAGGTAATAAAAGTGCCATTGAACCAAGAACTAATGAAAGAATTCCATAGATAAGACGAGCTCGCCAATCGTTTATTTCGCCCTTAAATTAAATTTTTTTAAGAAATAAAATAATCTTATATATTATTTACTTACTATATCTGGAGAAGCAAGTGCAATACCAATTAAACGAAATGTATAACAAATACCAAGTGTTGTACATCTTTAAATAATAATAAGAAATAAAATTTCAATAACCACATCGAATAATTTACCTTAAACCTGTTGGAAATATTTCACATGTATAAATAATTAAAACAATAAATGCAGCACGAGTAGCAAATTTTCCTGTAAAATAAACTACAAGCATTGCTGAACGTGCTGGTTCATTATCTATAGAATAAAACATAAATAAGTAAATATAAATAAAATAAAATTTTATTACCAAAGTTAACAGCTACTGAACCAAGTAAACAAACTTCTGCAATAAGAAAAAAGCAAAATGTTGGCCATCGACGACCCCATCTAAATAATAGAATTTATTCAATTTTACATTCATTAATCTATTTACATATGAACCAAAGGAACTGCAACAACAAATGAAAGAACTTGTATTAGATGTGTATAAAAATAATTTGAAAAAAAATTATCAGTTAAATGTTGTGTTAAATGTGGAACATCAAGACTGTATTCAGTTAAAGAACTAACAAGCCTTAAAATAATCAAAAAGAAAGAAAAAAGAAGTTTTGCATGTTTTTTTGTTTTCAGATAGAAATACAAACCAAAGGCCACACATAACCAGTAAATAAATAATTAATATATATGAATGAAGATAATCTGTTGGATAAAATGTTGATAATGTTGGATAATAATGATGACCAGTTAGTATTTGTAGTATACGTTGTGTTAAATTATTTTTATTTGTTATAGCTTGTAATTCTACCATATCAAAATCTGGATATTTTGAACTTAAAGATTTAATATCCTCTAAAGAAAATTTGTTCTTAATTATATTTATTTAATTAACAAAACAAATACAAACCAAGTCGAAGTAATGGTTGAAAATCACATTGAATACCTTTCGAATGTTTACCACGAAGAAAATCACGTGCCTCACGAAATACTTCTTCAAAATTAACCCCATTAAATTGAGCAATTTTTTTTAAAGATACTACAGCTGTAAAATAATCTTTTTGAGTTGTATACCAAAACATCGATTCTTCTGTTATCCTAAATGAACGAGAACTGATACTTTTCTATAGGTTAATTATATTCTATGCTCTTTATTCTTATTCATTTCTACAGATCGATAAACAATGATATTTGTTATGGTTTAAAATCGTCTATCTTTTGTATCAACATACCAATGAAGAGCAGCAGTAATAATCAATGGTATAGTAACAACTGCTTGTAAAATTTTCCAATTTTTTATTAATAATCCAAGCCATGGTATAATCATATCTAATAAAAATACAATACCCAATAATGATAAACCATAGATAGCTCGAGTTTCAATTGGAAACTAAATAGATCTAATTAAAATCTTGTATACACAATAGAAAATCAATTGTTTACCATTTCCATAACATATGGAATAGTAATAACTTGTACAGCGCCAATAGCCACTCCAATAAAAAATATAAAGAAGACATAAGAAATATAATCATCACTTAGTAATTGAAATATTGATAGAATACATGCTGTCCACATTGAACCTTTAATTATACGTATTAATTTAACAAATAAAGAAATAAGAAAAAAATTTACCAGATAAAATCATTTTTCTTCCACTATAATCAGCAAGATAACCAAATACAAGACCACCAAGAATTAAACCAATTATGTATACTATATAGGGTAGTTTTACGCGTGCCTTATTACATAAAACTTCGTACTAGAATAAGACAAAAATGGATCATTATTTTAAGTGAGTGCTACTATTTTATCTATTCAACAAAATAAAAAAAAGATATTAATTCTTACTTCTGTAAGTACAGTTTGTCCATATTCGTTGCTATAATTATATATTGAATCTAGTTTTCGAGTTTGTCCATGAATTCTTATTTTTGTCATGTTTTGATTCGTGACTCGTAACATTGTATTATTCAATTGTAAAGATGATTGATTATTTAATATATTCAGATAATGTGGTGTGCAATCAATATGCTTCGGTGATAATACTACATATTCTATATTAATAGATAATAATTTTATTTTTAAAAATTCTTACAAGCAAATGCTGGCATTTCTGTCAACCATGCTGCAACAATACCATAACCCAATGCCACAAATAAATAAGCACGTAATTGATATTTTCCAAACAAACCTTTGTATGTACTTTTAAGTGCTTTATCAGAATCCCAACTTTTCTTGAATGTTTTTACATTTCGTAATGTTTTAGTCATATCTAATTCCGCAGAACTAATTGTTGAAATTGGTGGCTCTAAATAGTTCAATAAAAATGTCAAAAAACAATATATAGACCGAGAGAGATTTCTCTACACATAAAGAATAATAATAGATAGCTAGAAACAGAAACCATTATATGTGGAATAAATTAATATTTATAAGAAACAAAAAAATTTCCAAATAACATACGTTCGTTAGCCATATTGTCTTGATTCTCAATTGTCATCATGTTTTGTCTTATAAAACATAAGAATGAGTAGTTTTTACTCTATTCACTCTTTTTTTTCTTCTTCTAACTATATAATCTTGTTAAATATCATCAATAAGAAGAGTATAAATTTAGACAATAGTGTAGGTGGTATGGATCTACTAGTTGTATTTTAATTTGATATATATACGAACAGAAATGAAATAATAATCTTTATTTCATCAACTATGATCGATATGACTTTTTTATTGAAAAGTAATCATTCTATGTTCATTTTTTTATAAGTCAATTTAAAAAGAAAAAGAATTTTACTAAATAACATTTAGATTTATAAAAATAATCTTATATGTTACTTTGTACAAATAGTAATCATTGTCGTATTTTCTCATCAGTTACCTGACATATACACTGATCAAAATATATGTCTTATTGTATTTTTCTTTCGTCCTTCTTATATCTTTTGAAAATTAAACTTACTTACTTATTTATTTTTTATTGATGAAATATTATTGGAAAATCGATTAAAGTATTGTAAAGAAATAAGAAATTTGAATCATCACGCTATCGATATATAATCAATACTTATTCGGACAGACGAAAGGAACGAGAGAAATATGTACGTGATGTTCTTCCTTTCTTTTCTTTCTCATTTGTTCAGTACATTTTCTTGTCTTTTCTTACTATCATCGTCATCTCATCAAACGTTTAACGTTCGTTTACATTTATCAAAAAGCATCAGCTCGTTTTTTTTTCTTCGCACTCTTTTTTCTTCTTGACATACATACATATATATATATAATCAACCAATCATACCTAGTTGTCATCCGTTTTTTTCTTCTTTACATTGACAGTTTAATACTATTATAATTATTTGTAACTATACTAACCTTCATTTTTCATCATATAATCGTTGAGAATTTGAAATAATATTTAAATTCTATATAATACAATCATTATCCTTTCTTTTTTTTTTGTAAGTCTTTATTTAATCGCAAAAAAGAAAACTCGAAACTAATAAACATAAAATACAAGAGAAAGAAGATCTATGTCTGCATGTGTGTATTACTATTAATAATTTCTTTATCTATCTGCGCATAATAACTGCACCACCTTTAAGGAGGAAATAGAAGAATACAAACAAAAGAATAATACACAAATAATAGCAGACATGCAAAAAGAAAAAAACAATGTTTGTTTTTGGTATATAAAAAAAAGATAATCATAATGTATACAAACGGATCGAGAAGTTTATCAACCAGCACCAAGTTATATATATAAACGAAATAAACAAAACGATCATGAAACATCTAAAAAACATAAACATTTAATTGCATATCATTTGAAATGATAAAAACTTACAGGAAAATTGTAATTCAGAAAATCTTCGTGTAAGTTGATCTTGAGTAAATCGAACAAAACCTTCATATTGTTCTAGAAGAGGAAAAAAACAGTATAGATTTATTTGCAAATTAAGAAAAAAAACTTTGATTTTACCACTAAGTTTATTTGATAAAATCCTATCGTATTCTTCACGAAGTTTTTCTTCACGTTCTTTCAATAATCTTGCACATATTATATTAACTTGTTTAAGTGTTAAAAGATGTTGTGAATTTGTTGTTGAGCGACATTCATTAAGATTAGTATTATTATCATCGTCACTTAATTCAGATGATGTTGGAATTTTCATCTGATGACGTCGTTGAAGACGACGAACTTCCTCTTTTATTCGAGTTAATAAAACATCTAATATATCAATAGAAAAAAAAATGAATTAAAATATTATAGACTTTCTTTTCTCATTAATTTACCAGTCGTTAAAATTGGTTGAACATCAGGAAATACTGTTGATTCTGTTGTTTCATTAGTCATTGTTGTTGTTGTTGGTGATGAAACAACTGTCATTGGAAAACAACGACGTTGTCGTTTTGATGATGATGGTGATGCTGTTGTTCGAGATTCAAATGGATTATTATTGGAAGAATCTCGATCATGTTCAAATGAACGTTTTAATGCCATACATGAAGCCATTTATTACGAGACAATGAGAAATAAATAATCTTTAAAAAAAAACAATAACCTAATGGATTGATTCTAACTGGAGCAATCTCGAACGAGAGAGAAGTGAACTGTAAGAAGAAAAAAAAAGTCGTTGTGAAAGGGGCTTCGATTTGAATCTTTTATCGGTTTATATCTTTAACCAATGAAAGAAAAACATACGATAGACGGCGCTACAATACAACAATCTATTTAATAAAATGAGAAAAATGATTTTGAATTTTGTTTACTGTTACGATTAATTGGTAAAAAATCATATATATTTTTGAATCACACAATAAAATGCTAGAAAAAAATAGCACTATTATGCATGAGCTTATAAAAAGTTAATGACATTTTAATATGCGAAAGACTTGCAAGCGCACAATCATGTACAGAAGTTTAAGCGAATTTGTTTTCTTTTGAGTTGTATAGACACAGTTACCTTTTTTTATTTTTCCTTCACATTATAAGGTATTGATCCAGTCTAAATGTCATGTAGTAGGCCTCTTATAGTATCTGTATCATTTAATGTGAAAGAAAAATAAAGAAAATCAAACGTGTACAAAAACAAAATTAAAAAATATCAAATCGTATACAAAAAGAATTTCTAGTTTGCTTTCCCATAAGAGTTTTATGTCAATTTTCTAGAAAAACAACATGCTGTCTGTAATTGTGATATTGATTTGTCTATTTTCAGAAGTGCGTTTGAACCGTCAGTCGCACGCTATTTTTTCTGAAGAAGAATGGAAACAATCCATGTTATTTTGAGTTTTGGTAAAAACATTCATCTTTTTTAACATATCTAAGAATAGTTATTTTTAGAGGACCAGACGGAAAACTCTGTTTGCATATGATGCAACACGCCATTATTTCATACTTCCAATGGTTTCTTTAATTAGTTAGAACTATCTTACCAATGCACAAATATTACAGCTTATCATATTCTTAACCAATAACGAACAATAGGCAGAAAATTGTGTACAATGAATTTAAAGATTTCGATGATTGGTAGAAAATACTTCAGAAAGAAAAAAAAATTAGTAAAGAACAGCCTTCGCTAGTGGCATTTATATTGGCCATTTTTATTCACTATTGGAAATCCGAGATCGCCATCTTATTAATTTCATTATACATCACTAAGAATTCATCGGATATGTATGCAATAATGATTTATTAGAACTGAAATTGAGTTAAAAATGAAAAGCAGATAATATTTTAAAAAGCAGAAAAACATTGAAAAAGCAGAAACGACAGAAAAAAAGCAGAAGAGGTGGCGACTTTGTTCGCAAAATTTTGTTAAATTTTTTAATATAGAATGAAAATAAATGTTAGTACGTATTGTAGAATGTTTTATAAGAGTAATATACTTAATAGAGTAGTAAAGTGTTAATGAATAAATAAAGGTTAGTCATCGATAAGTCTTAACAATGTAAGAGAACACCGACGGTGTATGGCGAACCATAATTTACAACAACAATATCGGGTTTACTGTCGCTATTCACATCAACGACTGCTACTGATCGTGGAGTAGCACCAACTGCGTAAGTAGTTTGAGCAGTAAAGGTGCCGTTGCCTATGTTGAGAAGAACACCGACGGTGTTCGAACCAGTGTTTGCAACAATAATATCGGGTTTATTGTCACTATTCACGTCGACGACTGCTACTGAATATGGTTCACTATCAACTGTGTAATTAGTTTGAGCAGTAAAGGTGCCGTTGCCTGTGTTGAGAAGAACACCGATGTTGTTCGAACCATAATTTGCAACAATAATATCGGGTTTACTGTCGCTATTCACATCGACGACTGCTACTGCTACTGGGTACGTACCAACTGGGTAAGTAGTTTGAGCATTAAAAATACCATTGCCTGCGTTGAGAAGAACACCGACGTTGTTATCGCCATCGTTTGCAATAACAATATCGGGTTTGTTGTCACTATTTACATCGACGACTGATACTGCCGAAGGGTTAGTGCCAACTGTGTAATTAGTTTGAGCCTTAAAGGTGCCGTTGCCTGTGTTGAGAAGAACACCGACGTTGTTCGAA
>CAJNOI010000011.1:925730-938208 GCA_905250115.1 Adineta steineri | reverse complement strand
TGCAACAACAATATCGGGTTTACTGTCGCTATTCACATCGACGACTGTTGCTGATCGTGGAGTCGTACCAACTGGGTAAATAGTTTCAGCATTAAAGATACCACTGCCTGCGTTGAGAAGAATACCGAGGGTGTTATCGCCATCGTTTGCAATAACAATATCGGGTTTATTGTCGCTATTCACATCGACAACTGCTACTGAGAATGGTTCGTTACCAAATGCGTAAGTAGTTTGATTAAGAAACGTACTGCAGCCTATTAAATACAAAAAGTTTGCTCTCAGATCTATACTAGCATATAAACACTATTAATCGTCGTATTTTATTCAATTTTTGAGAGTTTAACTTAACTGAACATAATTTATTTGGAAAGATTATGTCAGTGAATTTTGGGCAATTTCAGATATACTAGAGCATAACTAAAGTCAGTTTTCAGCCATTCTGTCCATCTCTATATGAAAGCTTCTCGCAAATTTGAAAAACCAACGAAGTCATCTCACTCTACTTAAAACGTGCGCTTCCTTTAATAGAGTTTCACGATATTCTCCACGAAGAGGATGCAGAATACTTTCCAAGCAGAATTCAGAATGCCGTACATTTATCCAGGATTTCATTTCAACATATATATCATTCTTTTTTTTAAAGTTGCATCGCAACATGGAATTCTATAAATAATAGTCTAATTCTGTTTCTCCTTAACCAACTATATGTCTACAAAAATCTGAATTATACTTTTCAAGCATTCTATAATTGTCGGTGCACCCTCACCCTATTATTGTTCTCGTTGGAAATAATTCAACGAAAATAAGTTGTCTGTTTGCGTTGTTGTAGATCTGTTTTTCACGAATTAGCACAGATAAGCACGGAGTTGTATCGGAGTCTACTAGATACTGGACGAATAAGTCAAACTAAGTATTACAAGTTTTATTTATTGTAAGCTGTGTTCTCCAATACTTTCTCTACAAATGGATATACTTTTCAGATTCAATTACTGTTCTGTCGTGATTTTATACATGTAAAACAAGTCTCCGCTAGTGTTGACTCTGCCTTTTTTTGAGTTCATAGTTTCCAAGAAACAACAACTGAATCTGAGAGCTACGTCAATTAGTAGAGTAAATATCGAAGAACACAAATCAGAATCAATAAAACTTCTAGTACTCAGTCTGGTTTATTAGCACAGCATGCAATAGACTCCGTGTAGCCCCCTACTGATTGATCGAAAATCATTCCGAGAGAAAAAATGAAGGACGCAGGTAGACAACACTAAATACGGGCCGGCGAGGAGTAACCAAAGAAAAGGTACCAACGACGAGGCTTAATTCTTGCTGATAAAATTCTTGTTATGCTACTATACTCTAGTGCTATTATACTATTGACACTCTTTTCTAAAAAAAAGTAATTCTCAGTGATAGGTCTGAATCAGTGTTAGTTTTTTTAATGTCGGCTTTTGCAGCGAAGGTCTCTACCATCAGCGTGATGATTACAAATTTATTTCGTCAAGAAATAACGCTTCCACAGGAGACAGCTGAGCGAATCTCCAGGCAAGCGTTATTTGTTTATCGACATGATAAATCTTTAAAAGATAAACTCTCAAACTTTTGAATTAGGTTAGTGGAACAAATCATCGGTTTGAAAACTGCTGAAAAGTGCAACACATAATCTAGCATATTACTGACCGGCTGTTGTTGTTACTGATGTTGTTGATGTTGTTGTTGACGATGTGGATGCTGTTGATGATGAAGTAGTAGTTGTTGTTGTTGATGTTGACGATGTGGATGATGTTGTTGTCGTTGATGTTGATGATGAGGTTGTTGTTGATGTTGATGACGATGTTGTTGTTGATGATGATGTTGTTGTTGAGGTTGACGATGTTGATGATGAAGTGGATGATGATGTTGTTGTTGATGTGGTAGTCGGTTCTGTTTCAGACAAATGAGATTCGAGGTGTTAGTGTGGGTGTGGGCGTGGTTGCTACTCTTCTACAATCTCCGTACCCACACCCTAAATATGAGTGTGGAAATTGAAAAAGATCTGCGCCTACACCCACAACCACGCCTTCGATTTCCTAGGAGTATTCTATGGATCCGATATACTCCTCATGAATTAACACTAAGAGATCCTCACTATCACATCTCAGATATCGTTAAACCGACACCTATGCTATGTCACATTCTGTAATGTCGCATAAGACAAGATAAGATAACGTTTTTGTCCATATATGTTCGTTCTCTTTCTTCTCTACAGATTTATATGTGTTGTGTTCTTTTTGACACATATCTTCTTCCTAGCGTTTGTCTTTGTTTCTTGCTATCATATATCTGTTAGATATTTTTTATTCTATCTAATTCCTAGCATGCTATATAAGGACATGCAATAGCAGGCGTGAGTATGTGTCTTCAAGTTACACGAAAAAATCAAATAAACCATATATACATCAACGAATATTGGACGTAACATCCTAGTGTACTCCCTAAGTTATTTTTACACAATTCATATTATCCAGTCTAGAGAGTCAATAAGGGGCCCCCACTGGATGCCACGAACGAATTACAAAGTAGGACAGCGCGAATTTTGCAGTACAGACTTTCGCAAGAGACTTTTAGCAATTGCCAAAAGTTATGTTTTCGCTGGATTTTCGGCAAAATCAAAACTGAACTTTAGACAATAGGCCAATAGTCCAGTTTCGTTACGGCGAAAATCCAAAAAAAACAGTACTTTTGGCAATTGCCAAAAGTCTTAATGAGTGCAAAAAACTATTAATTAATAATATTTCTTAAACCGTATTTTCGGCAATTTTAAGAGATGACGCGGCCTGTATCGCAAGTGGCCTGCATCACAAGCCGCCTGCATTACAAGCCACCTTTCTATACAAGGTGCTCAGCCGGATGCGGATATAAGGGTATCTCCTTCATGGATACCTGGACTGAATCAAGCTATGAGGAAGTAACGTATTAATCTTTCTGATGATAGTATCGTTTGTGCTATTCTAAAAGTAACTGTATGAGTATGCTGCTCGTAATACGTAATATACAGTTAGTAGGAGGGTTTATGAACCGTTTTATTCGATACGTCTACCAGTTCTTTTGCGACCGATGTAAATAAGAAAAAAGGTTTTTTCTTTTCAATATATCTTTTCTAAATAATCGTAGTTATGCTTACCGGGTGGAATTCGTGTTCCATCCATAACAATCATAGTAATAATGTCCGTGTTGCTCACCAGATTGATATTTTGGTTTGATATATCAGCAAATAATTCACAATTAGACGATGATTTATGAAAACTAATTGCTTTACAATGGACTTCAGCTAAACAAGCCATTTGACACTGGCGGATATTCGACACAATAACAACGGCCAATGGTGAGCAATTTGAGTTGGAACATTGAAATTCCCAACCAGCTTTGGTAGACATGCGAAGTGATCGCATATCTTGTGTGCCGGATTGTGTAATAAGAAGAAATAGAAGAAACAGAGAATTTCTTCTGCTCGCCATAACTAACAAGACTGTTAGTTAAGAAATGAATTTAACTTTAAATCAAACACATTGTGAAGATATAGCATTAAATACCTTTTCAGTTTTTCTCTCTTTCTTTTTTTTCTCTTTTTTTCCTACGCATTATAAACATTGTTTTTAATTCATCAGTGCGATGGAAAACTAGTCGTGACTTCCTTGTCTTGTCAGGAAGGTGTAGCAGAGCTTGACTTTCAAAAAAAAGTACTTTTAGACAGAAGATTGTTTTCCGTAGTTACTGTGCAGGCGGAGGACAAATATATATATATATATATATATATATATGTAACGATCGTATTTCATATAGAAAAGATCAGTTTATTTGTTTATAATATGAGATTACTTTATATTAAATTTAATTCCATATGACAACAAAAGAGACGCTTTACGAAATAAATCAATTAAGTGAAACTATTTTTCAGAAGTCTAAAGTAACTTCAATAATTCTTCATCTTTACAAATAATCAGACATTTTTTTTTTAATTAAATATGTCTCGCTCAACAGAATGATGTCTGTTCTCTCTTTTCTTCCAGTTGTACGTTGCTATAATATAAAATATGTACACAGCATAAAAACTATCTGAAGATTGTTTCATTTTTTTCGAAAGAAAGATTAGAAAAAAGTACATTTTGTGCAATGACTTTTTCCTATTATAATCATAATAATGGAAATTATATCGTCTAAGAAAACTGACTGTTCCAAAAAGAAGGATGGTAACAAGTTTCCGCCGATGTCGGCAGAAAAATACCGTTATTATGCCGTTAGGAAAACTAACAATAACGTTTATGATGTCTTTACTCTCTGTATACATTTTATTTAGCAAAACTAATGGATATACTCTTTAGAGTTTTGAATATATTGTATATTATTGTGATATGTTCTGTTTTGTTCATAAATCTCTAAATTGGTAAGTTCTAAATTAGTAATATAATTCTTGAACCATTTCTTCATATTACAACTACGACTCTTTCTTTTCACATATTATAGATACTTTTTAATTTAATCAATACGATGGGAAACTAGCCATGACTTCCTTGTCTTGTCAGAAATGTTTAGAAGAGCTTCACTTTGATAAAAGTGCATTTAGAAATATCATTTTTTTAATTTCATCAGTATGATGGAAAGAAAAAGTTTGCACTTTTTTCTGCCAGGATTCTATAATAGAGGTTAACTTTGAACAAGTCATGCATCTAGAGTGATGATTTTTTTTTCATAATTTATATGCAGGCGGAAAACAAAGATACGTATATCTTTAAATCTTTTTTATGAAGAAAGAATGATTACTTCATTTGTTTATAATATATGATTACTTTATATTCTCTTTCTCGTAGAGAAGAGTTCAGTAAACATAAATTGTCTGATTGATTGCTTGCTTGTATGTCCGCAGGGTCAAAAAAAAACATTGAAAACCAGTTTTCAGGAAAAGACATTTCTAGAGGTATTTCGCTACGGGGAGTTCGAATCTGAGATCTGTTGGGTGACCACGGTTAGGGGTGGGTGGGTGTGAGTGAAAGGTCAAAAAAACATTGAAAATCAATTTTCTAGAAAAGATATTTCTAGAGGTATCTCGATGCGGACAGCTCGAATCTGAGGACTATTGAGTGACCGTGTGGTAATAAAAGTTCATAGGTCAAAAAAAACATCGAAAACCGATTTTTCACGATTTTCATATGTTTTTTGAGTAAATGTGAAGAAAATAGATTTCTACGAGAAAGAGCTAAGCGAATCTTCGGATGAGCGTTACTTGTTAAGTTTAATTCCATATGACAACAAAAGAGAAGTTTTATGAAATAAATCAATTAAGTGAAACTATGTTTCAGCAGGCTAAAGTAACTTCAATAATTGTTAATCTTTACAAATAATCAGTCTTTTGTCTTCGAATTAAATATGTCCCGTCCAATAGAATAGTATCCGTTCTCTCTTTTTTTCCAGTTTTACGTTGCTATAATATAAAATGTACATACAACACAGAAGCTATCTGAAGATAATTTGAGTTTGTTTACAAAGAAACGTTAGAAAAAAGCACATTTTGTGCAACGTTGTTCGTCTATTATAATCATAACGATATAAATTACATCGTCAAAGAAAACTGTGTATTACAACAAAAAATGATGATAACAAATATCTGCTGATGCTGGAAGAAAAACATTGTTACTATGCCGTTAGGGAAATTACGAATAACGTTCATAACGTCTCTGCTTTCTTGATACACTTTATTTAGCAAAATTAATGCAAATACTCTTTAGACTTTTCAACATACTGTATATCATTGTGACATATTCTGTTTTGTTCATGAGTATCTGAATCCCTAAGATCTAAACTAGTGCGATAATTCTAGAATAGTTTCTCCATATTACAACTATCCCTCTTTTTTTCACTCATCATAGATATTTTTAATTTCATCAGCGCGATGGAAAACTAGTCATGGCTAATTTTTTTTGTCAGGATTGTGTATCCGAGCTTCACTTTGAAAAAAGTGCATTTAGAAATATCATTTTTTTAATTTCATCAGTATGATGGAAAGAAAAAGTTTGCACTTTTTTCTGCCAGGATTCTACAGTAGAGGTTAACTTCGAACAAGTCATGCATCTAGTATGATGATTTTCTTTTGCGTAGTTTATATGCAGACTGAAAACAAAACTACGTATATCTTACAATCTTCTTTTATACAGAAACAATGATTACTTCATTTGTTTATAATATGAGATCACTTTATATGAAATTTAATTCCATATGACAACAAAAGAGACGCTTTATGAAATAAATCAATTAAGAGAAACTAATTTGCAGCATTAAAAAGTAACTTCAATAATTCTTCATCTTCACAAACAATTAGGCATTTTTCTTCGAATAAAATATGTCCCGCCCAATAGAGTAATGTCTATCCTTTTTTTTGTTTTATTTTTATGCTGTAACAATGTAAAATGTGTACATAACACAAAAACCATCGAAAGATAATTTCATTTTTTTCCAAAGAATCGTTAGATGAAAATACACTGCGCAGTAATGTTCGTCTATTATAATCATAATAATGGAAATTACATCGTCAAAGAAAACTGTGTATTACAAAAAAAATGATGATAATAAATATCTGCTGATGTTGGAAGCAAAACATCGTTACTATATCGTTAGGGAAAATAACAATAACGTTTATGACGTCTTTAATTTTTTTATACATTTTATTTAGCAAAATTAACACATACTTTTTACATCTTCGAATATATTGTATATTATTGTGATATGTTCAGTTTTATTCATAAGTCTCTGAATCCATAAGATCTAAACATGTAAGAAAAATCTTGAATCCATCGTCCATATTACAACTACGATAAATAACAAACAGAGAACACATAAAATCTACATTTGGAATCTAGAGAATAAAGGGCATCCAGAATACCTCCAAAAATTTAACCACGTAGGAAATTCATACAATTTACGAAGACGAAGAATTCTGAAAACTCTAGTAACGCAAAATACCAATGTCTTCTTCAATTTTTCAAGTCAAGAAGATTAATTCTGAATTAATAAATATGCATAAAGTTATTAATCAATAAAGAATAAAATAATTTTTTTGAATTTTGTTTTGTACTAAATAGAAGTCAAAAAAAGAAAAAACATATATACTATAAATAATAAATATTGTAACGGGAGGCCTTTCGAATTTTATTCTTCGTTACCAAGCTAGTTTGAAAATGTGATGTTGCTTTATAGTAAGTATTATCAAGATATTACATTACAATTACAGACAAAAAACTTGTAGAAATACAGGAAAAAAATTGAGCGAACCGTTCAACAACCAGGAAAAGGGAAAGAAAAAAAGTTTCTTTTTGAAGAAGTATAATTCACAACGAATAAGTGGCAATATGAAGCGATAAACTCACGTGACTAGGTTTTCTCATGAATCAGGACAAATCTTCTAAACTCACTTGACAGATGCTTTTCATAGAATAATTGGGATACTTAGTAAATTGAAATAAAAAATATTCTGTCGAGTATAATTCAAAACCGTTCATCAGAATAAATTACATTAAGAACTACTCATAACTAAAGTTTTCATCTGGGAGATTGCAGTCCCTATATGAATCATCATTTTATTCATAATCGATTTCTATCGATATTGTTTTAAACATTTGTTACTATTCTTGATTCATTGTTTGACGGTTTTTGTTTAACATCAAAATTTATTTTCAATTGGATACAATAGATCATTGGTTTGAGACAACACTTCTATGTATAAGAATCATAATCAAACATAATAAATTCTTAGATATTCTTTTAAAAGTATGGACACACTCTTATGAACAATATTAAAAAGAGATATTTCATATTATTAGGCAATAAACAACGCGCAACTACGGAGTAACGTTTAACGCAGTAGAAAGCTTTCCCAAAAATTGTGTAAAAACGCGTTAAGAATTCATAAAAGCGGCGTTTTTATAATAGTCTACCGTTAAAACGCCGTATATACGCTGTTTAGATGCGCTTTTTAAAGATCATGTCTGCTTGGGATCAAATACGAAAAAATATATTCATCTTTTACTAAAACAATAGATCATTTTCGCATAGTTGGAATTTAATCAATCAAAATTTTTATCCATTTTGAAAACAGAAATTACAACTAGAAAATAGACGGTCTAACGTAAACTGTAGAGCTTTTCACGCTGCATCTTTTGGTAACAAACAATTGATTTATTCAAATGGATAATAGAAGAGAAATATCAGAAATACGAAGAGTCTAATTTATTCTGGGACATCTGTTATGTTATAATTTACAAAATGGATGTGGGTGTCTATCGTCTCATAATCCATCCTCAAGTATAAGTGCTGCATAAAAAGCCTTATGAATTTTTAAAGGAATGGAATAGATCATAAATAGAAGAAGAAAACTTGTTATTCATAAAATCTATTATTGAATAGAAAGAATCTTTTTATTGAGTTTGATTATTATTTTAATAATTTCTAAGACGTAGTCTATTGAAATAATTACATCATACAATTAAGTACATATATAGATAACAGAATCTTTTTTTTTCTGAATGAAAACGTCAGAATTTGATTTAATTTTGTAAAATAACTTTCAACTTACAATTGCGATTAAATTATTGTTTAATGCGAAAGAGTTTGAAGGTATTAACTATGGATTCATGATTAGATTTTGTAAATGATCAATAATGAGAAGACATGTCGTCATATTCACTTTTTTTAGCATGTAACTTACTTCAATATTTCAAGAAAAAATATTTATGTTATTCATCTATGTATGTAATTTGATATATAAAAATATAAAATACAGATGACTTTGATCACTCTCAATTCTGTTCCAAGAAACAGAAGATAAAGTTTATCAATTATAATAAATATATTAGTAATTACTTTTGAATTTCACTGTTTATGTTAAATCAAATAAAAGTAGAAATAATGTATTAGATGAATTTATTTTAATCATTTAGATTATAAAAGAATATAGTTAACTCGATGAACTCTACTGATTGTATAAACTTTATTAGAATCGCATGAATAAGCGCTGAAACTACAATTCAGTCAGTTAATTTGATACTTACCCTCATGATTGCGGTGTGAACAGTTAAGTTTGGTATCTTAAATTACTTTAGATGATCTCAAACAAGACTAATCTTCTCTTGATTTCGATTATTTCTTCAAGGTAATATTAATTGAGCTTATCTCCATTTAATATAAAATAAACAAGATTACTTTGTTTTTTTTGTTTACTCCTTCACTATTCAGCAGCCCATTAGCTTTTCAAAACAAAATATTGCAACTGTTCATCAAATGAATAAATTATAATAGAATAAAAATGCATACTATTTATTAATTCAATTGATTTAGATGATCTTTTATAAATGAAGTAAAATAAATAAAAAAAACTTAGCAACCCTCATGATCTACGACGGCAACCTGAAAAAAGCACATTAATGCGAAATAGATAATACTAGAATGTTATTTATTAAATTTTTCATTACCATACAGTCGTAGATCTCCGTTTTTTCTCATAAACGACCGTTGACTATTGTTGATATTCGATCTCGGAGTATAGAAGTAGAGAACAACATTCAGTCCCTCCATTAAATATAAATATCTAGAATGTTCTTTGTTATCAAGATTAGTTGCTTTTTCGCATACATTCAATTTAGTTGATCTATCTCGGTATCTTATAGTGTCCTCTCCGAAACATCTAAGTGTGATGATCATTAAAAAAATGAGAAATCATTGTAAGATATTTCTTCAAACAATTTCTCTCTTACTCTGAATTCGAGATCAGAAGACTTTAGTTAACTTTTCTACATTATAAAATAAATTATAATTTATCATATCTTAAATGTATCTAGGTTGAACAATACATCATAAATAAGTGATTCTTCTTTTCAGTTAGTTCTAATTAATGATAAATACTAATTGCTTGAATCAATTAGACTATCTGTTGATGATATGTCGGTATATATATTGCAGTTTTTCACTTTTTCTTCATCCTACGAGGCCTTGTTCAACGCTATCACAATTTAATTCCATATAAGTTATGCTTCTTATAGTATACAGGGAACACTCGTAAAGAATTAAAAATGTAAATATATCTGAGAAGGTCATTTATACATATACATATATGTACATGTATTAGCTTATCAGTCGGCTTTGCCCATTACGTTTTTATTATTTACAGAGTTGTACCCTGTACGCGCGCGCGAACAACTACAAACTAGAATTAATTCAAAAATAATTGAACAAAACCTTCTTTTATTTATTGATTACTTATTCTTTATAAATTCTTTTTTACAAATTCAATATGCTCTTTCATACGTTTTATGTTAGGATGAGTTGGAGGTAATGCTTGTTGCCATATGTTCAGAGCACGTTCATAATATGATAGTGCTTTCGAATAATCTTTCATATTGTAATACACGGTACCGATGTTGAGGTATGAACCAGCCAAATCAGGATGATTTGAAGGAAGAGTTTTTTGGAAGATTTCAAGTGCTTTTTGGTAATATGAAAGTGCTTTCGAGTACTCTTCCATGTTGTCATACACACTACCGATGTTGTTGTATGAAATAGCTAACAAAGGATGATTTGAAGGAAGAGTTTTTTGTTGAATTTCAAGTGCTTTTTCATAATATGAAAGTGCTTTCGAGTACTCTCCCATGTTCTTATACACACTACCGATGTTGTTGTATGAAGTAGCCAAATAAGGATGATTTGCAGGAAGAGTTTTTTGATAGATTTCAAGTGCTTGTTTGTAATACCAAAAAGCTTTTTCATAATCACCTTGATTCGAATGAACAAACCCCAGCTGATTATAATAAATCGCTTTTTTACCCTCCTCAGATGTCTGTTCGAGCAGTACATTATAAAGTTCTTCAGCTTTATTAAATTGACCAATTGTTAGCAATAATTTACCTAATCTCTTCCATCCAGTACCATCTACTTCTTCTCGTATCCGATCAGTAAGTAATCGTAGTTGTTGATCATTATCCGATGTTAATTCTAATTCAACTTGATAAAGTTGATTCTTTGTGTCCATTTGTTTAATTGCTCTCACCCGAAACACGGTGTGCATTGAGAAGAGAATTTCTTCTTCTTCCTTAAAATAACTCTCCTTTTTGATGGAGGCAAATGGTGTTGATTTCAAACAAGGATCAATGGACATCACAAAGAAAATGCCAACCATGTCCGGTTTTTTGGAAGCATCTTCAGAAAATTCGAGAGATATTTTCTTATCTTTACTGGTAGACAAGAAATTGTTAAATGACAGAAGTCCATCTTTTGCTTTGTGAAGTTTTTCAAAGTCTGATTTCATAAGACCTTGTCCTCGATAAATTTCAAAAGTTTTTCTTCGATAACTACTGACCTGTTGTTCATGCAGCTGTTTAATTTGTCTATGAACATCACGTAAGAAGAAGCCCATATTAATGATGATATCGACATTCATCATTCGAAGTGCTTGATTGAGCATTTTGTAGGTAAAACACTCACGTGTATACCACCATATGGCGTTTTGTGGATCATAGTCATGTTCAAATTTATCAATCACTTGCAATTCATATGAGTTGCCAGCAAAAGCTTCACGACAACAAACTGCTAAGTCTTTGATTGCCTTATCATCGTATTCGATATCAAGGAGAATTTCCTTGAACAGCTGTGTATACATAAAAGTTGGCTCCAACTGATTCAAATTCTCAAGTGAAGCCATGTCATTTACCGTAAGAAAACTTACAGCTATTGTGTCCTGGTCACATTGTTTAACAGCCAATTGCAATGCTTGACATATTTCTTTGATATTTGTATGGACACCTTTAATTTTTGTCCAGTTTTGAGTCCATCCCTCATGTTTGGATTTGTCGCCACAGAAGATGTAAATGATATCTAATTGGGGCATGTCATGAATTTCAGGAACCAGATGTTGGCCTAATGAACCTGATGTTATGACAAAAGCTCGTTCCTTGTCCACCTGGTTGAGTGCTTGGATGCACTGATTCGGTTCCGTGCATAGATTGACATCGTTGACCACGTTCTTCAATTGAGCCAGTGTATTCTGGCAGTCTTTGGCTGCTTGGTCGATGCTGGCATCTACCCAGATGAGAAGGTAGTTTTGTGCGATACGTTGTCGTGATTGGCAAATATCTGATAATGCTGTTGATTTTGATGTTGTTGTAACATTTTCTTTCGATTTTTGTGCACCCATGTTGCGTTGAAATATAAACTAGTTCTTTATCTGGAATGAAACTGATAATATTTAATTTGATGGAAAGCTAAAACTGGTGTCGTCTATTTATATAGGCAGTGACTTGTTTTTACTCGATTTTTGGACGATTTCGAATGTTTGTGAGTTTTTGTTGTCGCTCAAGGACAAACTCCATTTAGTTACGTTTGAAAATAATATTGTGCAGAGCAAAAAACAGATTAAAACAAACAAAGGACACCGCGGGATAAGATAGCAAATCTGCCACCCCCCTGG
>CAJNOI010000011.1:889413-925630 GCA_905250115.1 Adineta steineri | reverse complement strand
AATTCGCTTAAACTTTTGTCGTAGACTGTATCTAATGCCTATATATAGGTCATCCGTAACGAAAGGGTTAAAAACAAAATTTATGCAAAATCTCTACTTTATGCGTTTTTATCTAATAAATATTGATTTTAGTTGATAAAAAAAGAAGAAGTTGAATAAATACGGCAATAATCTTGCAACAGTATCCACACATGCACCACTAGACTAGACTTATGTTCATTATAAGTCATATTGTATGAAAACCTATGAAGAAAAACGCTATTAAAAGAGTTTTGAGAGGATTATGTGTAGTATACAGGTACTCTATATAAGACAAATAATTTTTTTTCGTTTAATCTAAAACCAAAAAGCCATTATGAAGAATAGTCATGTGGCTTCTTTTGATTTCAAATCGTTCCGCGAAAAGAAGCTCTATTGATAATCTATAGATAGTCGTTTAAAATGCAAATATAAGGAGAAAGATTGATTAAAAAAAGTACATTGACAACGAAACAAACAAACGTTAATGCAGTTTTATTATTCTTTCCATTCTGTTTTCGTTCTTGTATGTATAGCCACTTATCAAAAACAAGCGAGAGTGTAAGTAAAGAACCGAATTTGAAAAGAAAAGCGAAGCTGCATATTCTTCTTCCTTTCTCGTTCGTCTGTCACTATAGTTTCATTTAATTGATGAGTTAATGTATGAAAAGCATGGTGAAGAATAGTTAGACGGCTTAAAAAGGTTATATCACGAAATACTTCTAATTATCTAAAAATTTTGCCTCTGTAAGTGGTTTATTCTAATGGAAGCTGTTGTTTTTTATAATCAAAAATATACATTTACGAAAGGCTTTGCTTTCTAACCGTTTGATATATTTAAAAAAAAGTTGTGTTTTTTTGAGAGTGTGGGTGAATGTGAGTGTGGATGAGAGTGAGTGTGAGTATTCTATTTAATTTATCCACTCTCACACCCACATGCTCTTTAGACTAAAACAGTATGGGACACACTTGGTCAATCGATGAATGAGGAATATTACGTTGTATGTAGCCGGTCGTTATTCTAATTGAGATTGTATATGGCTACGAGCATGTTTCATAATTGATGAATATTTTCTAATCATGTGTGAATTCTTCTGTTTTTTTGATAAAATGAGATGTAGGTAAAATTGCTTTCAAGAGATCGATCATGTCCTGTATATTCTCCATTGTTTTCAGACACGGTGAGGATGTTTTCGGTGCTACTTCCATCGCTTTTTCATAATGTTTCGTTGCTGCCATAAGATCATGAGTAATAAATAGTAACTCAGCAATATTTTTGTACGCTACGAAATGTTCGTCAAAGTCTAGTGAGCTTTCAATTAAAAGGCATTCTAAGAATTTGATATAATATTTTACAGACAGTTCTCTGTCATTTATATCATTGTAAGCAACGGACAAAACATTGTATGTTCGCAGTAGATCATGATTGTTTTGCGTTGAACATCTTGAGGGTGTGGGTGTCTAGATGAGGGTGTGAGTGTGTAGTTGTGGATGTGAGTCTGGGTCGGGGTGGATGTGGGTGGGTATGAAAATAATATATAGAATCATATTTACCCATACCTATACCCACACCGACTCCCCGACGTTTTCATATGTTGACATATTTTTTGTCGACGTTTTACCATGTCGGCGTTTTAACTTGTCGACGTTTTCATTGTCGACATTTTGACACCTCATCGTATAGGAACCACCAGGAAATGGTTGAACTAAATGATGAATATATGCACGATCAAGCAAATCACTTGCATTTAAATCAATTGTTGATGTTACAAGAAATTTCTTGGATTTATCAATTGATGTTGTTAACGAAGTGGAAATTGAAGCTACTGCTGTAAGATACTGTATTTGATATCAAGAGAGAGGGATAAAGATGTTCATCGAGGCAAGAAAGAATAAGTAACATCTGAATTTGTTAAAAGAAGATATTATAACATAACATAATAACTTAATGAATTATTTTATTGAAAAAAATAAACTAATTTGTTACTATTGTGAATTACTTTCTATTTGACCTTTTCAAACGTTGAATTTCAAATTTTTGTTTTAAACATACATCTTCAAATTAATTTATTTTATTTTGTTTATCTTTTGATTTTATGTGTTGTTTTTTAACAAATAATTCTAATAAATGATAACGCATATCAATTGAAAGATTAATTTTATTGCATTGTTCATAAATAGTTTCTTGAAGTTTATTTAAACGATAAAGTTATGATAATTTTAATAAATCAAATAAACGTGTTAAATTATTATCATATTTATATTGATATAGGATTAATTGTTGATATACAAAGACGTTCAATATTTTTTTCAAGTATAAATATTGAATACTCATCTGATAATGGTAATAAATACATTGCATTTGTATGATCAATAGATTGTAATATATTTGGATAAATACATTTTAATAATTCAATTATACCTTGAGGGTGTGACTATGCTTGCGTTTTCCCTATAATCACATCCACCATCCTCAAGATAGGTGTAGCTATGAAGAGAACGCACTCATACACACACCCACATCTCTTTATAATATTTTATGTTTTCTATTACTAATAGAAGAATAAAGTATCTATTTAAAACTATATCTGTTCAGAAACTTTCATTTGTTTTGTCAGAAAAAAAATAATATTTTAATCCTTTTACGAATAATACTGATATAAATAATAAAAATAAGAGATTCTACATTTTAAAATTAGATTTAATTAGAAAAAATATTCTTAAAAGGAATTTAAATTCATTACGCTCCAATATTCAACGTACGTAAAATACATTATTTTTCTTTATTTCAAACAATCACTATGCGATAATTTTATTCATCAAAATTTGGAAAAGAAAGGATCACCATTAACAAGAACGAAGTGCACAGAAACAAAAGAGTAATAAGAAAAGCAATAAAATAAAAGTTAAAGATCACTATGAGAATTGAAGCACATAGACTATCACACATGCGGTAAATGAGAAAAACGATAAGTTCGGAAGGACTGTTCATTCAAAAACAAAGCATCACATTCATATTTGACGGGATTTTTTCATAAATTAAAATTGAACATTTCACATGTTATGCTTTACAGATCATAATGTTCTTGATCTGCATCCTATAATAAAATAATAAATCAAAATAAATATATCAATAAATATTAAAAATTGAATATACTTTTTTTGATTTTGTATGTGTACTATCATCATCATCATCACCATCGATAATATTTTCATCTTGATTTATATTAGTTTCTTCTCCATCTTGTGGTTCATCATCAATTTTTTCATCTAATGAAACACCCATAGCTCGTCGTAACATTGATTCAATACGATCAGCAAAACCATCTGAATCATTTAAATCAAAACCTGATCGAAGTGTTGCTGCTTCATACATAACAGTAGCTAAATCACTTGCAACTTTATCATCTTTCGAATCTATAACACGTCGAAGTAAATCTTTAATAAGTGGATGACGTGGATTAATATCTAATGTTTTCTTTTGATTTAAATAATAATTTTGTGTTGCATCTCCACCACTTTTTTGATAAGTTTGTGCACGAGCAATTCGTTCCATATTTCCATCATAACCATATTGTGAAGCGACAAGTGCCATGGGTGTTTTAACAAGACGTTCGGATATTTTTGCTTCAAGAATTTTTCCACGAAATTGTTCTTTAAGCCATACTAATAATGGTTGATAAGTTTTTTCTAAATGTTTTTTTTCTTCTTCTTCTTTTGCATTTGATTTGTCTAATTCAAGACCATCTTTTGCAAGATTTTGAAATCGTTTTCCTTCAAATTCAGGTAATGATTGCATACAATATTGATCAACAGGATCAGTTAAATATATAACTTCATAACCTTTTTTTAAAGTACGTTCAACAAATGGAGATTTCTTTGCACTATCCATTGATAATGTAGCTATAAAATAAATATGTTCTTGATTAGGTTTCATACGTTCAACATATTCTGTTAAACTGATTTGTTTATTTTTTGATAATGATGTTGTAAAACGAAGTAATTTAGCTAAACGTGTACGATTTGCTGAATCTTCAATAATACCTAATTTTACAGATGTACCATATTCTTTCCAAAAAGCTTCATAATCTTCTGGAGAAATTTTTTTTATCATATCTAAAGCTTTTCGTACAAGTTTTTTCTTAATAACTTTAAGTAATTTTGATTGTTGTAAAGTTTCACGTGAAACATTCAATGGTAAATCATCACTATCAACAACACCACGAATAAATGATAAATATTTTGGCATCATTTCTTCAAAATTATCCGTAATAAATACTCGACGAACATAAAGTTTAATCGCATCAGTTGGACGATTATAATTTGTAAATAAATCCATTGGTGCATTTTTTGGAATATAAAGAATTGATTTAAATGTTACTTCGCCTTCAGCAGTAAAATGACTGTAAATCATAGGAGTTTCAGTTTCTTTACTAAATGTTTTGTAAAATGCTAGATAATCTTCATCGGTTACTTCGGATGGTCTAAATAAAATAAATAGATTATATTTCCGTGAGAATAAATATTCAAAATATAACTCTGTTTCAATATTTGTTTATGTGCTTATTCAATAGAATTTATTCTATGGAATATCCTATTTACAGTGTATCTAACTTACTTTCGTTGCCATATTGGTTTACTTTCATTCATTAATTCCCAATTCCAAACAGTTTTATCAACAGTTTTCATTTTCTTTTTCTTTTCTTCTACTTTTTCTTCTTCAACAGCAGCATCTTCATCTGATTTCGTATCAGTTTCATCGGTTTTTTTCTCTTCAGTAACAACTAAAAATAACAAAAATCTTAATATTTTCTTGTAATTAAAAAATATTATCTCACCTTCATCATCTTCAGGTACTTGTTCTTTAGTAGTTGTAAATTTCCATAAATAAATATTAAAATTAATAAATTGTGAATATTTACGAATAATATCATCAAGTGTATTTTGTTCCAAATATTCGCCAGCTTCTTCTTTCAAAAGAAGACTAAAATGAAAGAAATTATATCTAACAAAAAAAGAATTTGTGTATTTTACCTGACTGTTGTTCCTCGACCAAGTGTATTACCACGAGGATCTTTAAAAACATTAAATGAAGTTGAATCAGATTCCCAAATATATTGATCATCATCATTATTTTTTGATGTAACAATAACTTTATTAGCGACAAGAAAACTTGAATAAAATCCAACACCAAATTGTCCAATAAGATCACTCATTGATCCACCTTCTGTTTGTACATCTTGAACTCGATTTAAAAATTCTGATGTATCCGATTTTGCAATTGTACCAAGAAATTTAACAAGATGATCTCTTGTCATTCCAATACCAGTATCTGTTATATGTAACATTCGATTATCACGATCAATTTTAATACGTATTGTTAATTCTTCTTTATCACCAAGTACACTCTTATCAGTAAGTGATAGAAAACGAATTTTATCAAGTGCATCGGATGCATTAGATATAAGTTCACGTAGAAAGATTTCTTTATTTTTGTATAATGAATTGATAATCAATTTCATCATACGATTAACTTCTGTTTGAAATTCATGTTTTTCCGATGCATCAACTAATGTTCGAAATTCTTTAGCACTTAAACCATCCAATTTAATGGCTTCTTCTTCTCTATATAACAAAAAAAAGATCAAAGAACTAAAACTAAATTATAGATATTACTTTTGAACAACTTCATCATCTGTCTTTGATCCATCTGCATGTTTTCCTATATCATCATCAACTTTTGGTGGAAGTGATGTTGATGTTTCAACTTCATCTTCGGCTTTACAAGGATCTAACAGAGACAAAAAAAAGAAGGTGAATGATTCCGCATAAAAGATATTTAGATCTTACTTGTGAGAAATAATACTCCCAGAAGAGTAACAAATATAAACCACTTAAACATGGTTATTATCGTTTAGTGAGAATTGAGAGAATGTAACAAGTAATGCCTATTTGATTATCAGAAAGAATGAGATTGTCTCGTTTAATATGTACGATTATTTTACCAGTTAAAAACCAACACTTAATGTTCTGTTAAAATTGGAATGATCAACTTGAAAGCCAATGAACCACCGACGTGTATTGCTACCTCATTTTCTGCCAGGTAGGGAAAGATGGCGTTGATTTTGACAGAAACAATGCAAAATTTATATTTTAAACATTCTATAGATAAGTTTTCTTTTATATAATTAATAGATAAGAAATACAGCAACAGTTTGAATAATTCATTTGGAGTTCGTTGCGATAGATTACAGTATATAAATGGCTGATGGTTCTTTTTTTTATTAAATTTTGTTTGATGAAAACTTCAAGTAGTGACGTAACTAAGCTGTAGGCAGGAAAGAGAAATAAAGGTTTCATCGTTTTCTGTCTACCATCAGCAGGTTATGAAGATATAAGAAGAAATGTAGACCCACACCCACACCCTCAAGATTTCTTCTAAATTCTTTTACATTAACTTCTAAATTTTATATGTTTATAACATAATACAACAAAAACACATATTTTTCATTCAATCGAAAATATCTACATACAAAAAAACAAAACAAAACAAATACAATAATTATCTAGTTCAAATAATATCCCAAAAAAAGTAATCATTTTAATACAATAAATAATACAATATACTGAGCACCAACAAAAACATAAATATAGATCAAGATGAAAATGTTTTTGCACGTTCACGTAATTTAGTTATTTCACTTGATATAATTAATGATGGTCCTAATTTTATTTTCATTGTTTCTCGTAAATGTTCTTGTGTCATTAATAATAATGCTTGACCATCCATTTCACTTTCATAAAAAGCTTCACGTATTGTTTCATTCGTTAAACGTGCTATAAATTCTCCTACTTGTAAAACCTATAAAAATTAACAAAAGTATATTTTTGTTGTCCTTTTAGAATAATAGTAAATTCTTACCGTCCATTTACTAGGATCAGTTGGAAGACCATGATCCGGTGGTAATGGTATTTGTTCATCAATATTTGGTTCAACTGGTTGTTGTGGAATAATATTTTCTATCAGATTTTTATTTACTCGTATTGGTTCTGTGATTGTTGGAGGTTTATTTTCATTCAATTTTAATGAACATAATTTTGAACAATATTTTTTTTCTTGATCAAAAAATCTTGAAGAAAAATCTGTTTTCTGACATGTAATGCATCGAAGTTGATCATTGTTTTCTTTATGAATTACATTCTCATTGGGTAAAAACGGATGACTACTTTCACGGATTACAAAACCACCTATATAATGAACAGCAATATCATTATTTGATGATTTTATTGATGAAGAATTTAATGGAGCAATATTAGAAACATTGGATGATGATGTTGTTGTAGTAGATGTTTGTAAGTTATGTATTGGTGTTATTGAAGGCACAGTTGGTTGAGAATATTCTTTTGATATAGATGGAGATGAATAAGGAAATGTCGTAGATGATAATGCTGTATTTGTATTATTAGAATATGTATTGTATGTAGGTGGTGCAAGCATATTTGTTGAAGTTGTAGTACCATTAAGTAATGATGGATATGCATATTGATGTTGATGTTGTTGTAATAATGACGGATTAGTCACAGGAATTGTAGTCTAAATAATATGTATAAATCTTATATAAAATTTCTACAAATGATTTTATAAACATACTGTTTGATTTGGAAATATAAGTGAACCACATCCATTTGAATGATTAGATAATGTATTAAATGTTGCTGTTTGTCCGGGTACTAATAATGTTGTATTTGTGACAGATGGTATTATTAATTCTGTACCTGTTGAATCACTTTTTATTGGTTTATTTGTAAATGGATCACGTTCATACAATCTAAATATTGATTTTTTTATTTATGAATTCTATTTTTAATAAAAAAACTAACCTTGGTCGTCCACGTTTCTTTTTCGATAAACTTGAACTAATTAAAATAAGAGTCTAGTCAAACAAAAAATAAAAAAACTAATTTTTCACTTTACCTGCTCGATCGACGATGACGATGATTAACTTTTTGTGCAATTTGTGATAATGAAAGTGATAAATTATTACTATCTGATATTTTTGTTTCATCTAATGATGAATTAGTATCATATGTTTGTATATTATTTCCATTAATAATAGTTGTTGGTAAAATCGGTGGTTGATGAATAATACCTGTTAATTGTTGTGTTGTCATTGTTGTTGTATCACTTGTTAAAGTGGCTAAAAAGGAAAACAAAACATCTTTGTTTTTTCTCTTTACATATTTCTAGAAATTACTTTGTTGTTGCATGTCAATAGAAGAACTTGTGCGAACGGTTGTGATTGTTTGTGATGAATTGGAAACTAAAAGAGAGAAATTTTGTATGATATACTGATAAAAAAATTTCAAAAATTTACGTAATGAACAATCTCCATTGACAGGAAAAGAAGAAGCAACGGGTTGATTAGCAGCTGAAACAACAGTAATTGGTGTAGCTTGAAGAATTTGACCAGCTTGATTTCGAAATGTGACAGGTTTTTGTCCATCATTAGCAACTTGAACAAGCTATAGAATAAGTTAATAATTAAAAATTTCAATAAGAATAATTAAAATTTCTTATATACTTGTCCTTGATTTCCATCGACAACTAAATAAGTCGTAAATCCTGGAGATGAATTTGCTGGAACTATTTATATATTTAAAATAAGATCTTTTACAATATAAATTTAATAACTTACTTGATGGTATTGCTTTTGGAGTGAATGGTGCTATAAATAGCAAAAGCAATTAAGAAAGTTTACTTCAAAAATATTTCATGTACCTATCTGATTACCAATTAGAATTGGTTGTTGTGAATGTGGTAATATAGTTGATGTATTAATGATAGAGGGTCGAGCAAGTAATGTCGCTGGTTTCGCTGATGATCGAATAGGTTTTTTAGCATTCAAATATGTTCGAAATCCCTAAATAATAATAATATTAGATTTAATAGAGTAAATAGAAAATACATACACGCTTTGTTGTTCGTTTTATTGCTGATGTAGGTGTACTTGTTAATAATGGTTGAGCTGGAGCGATTGGTACAGTGATCAATTGTGATTGTGGAACTGATGATAGTACTACTGAAGATTCTGTTGAAGAAATAGGTGCAGGTTGTTCAACAACTTCAGATTTCAATGGTGATACACTGAAATTAACTGACGGAGGTCGAGGTGCTTCCTCTACTTGATGCATCCGGTTAGGAAAAAAACTCCAAATACCTAAAATTGAAAAGAATTATTTCATATTTTTGTTCAATTAGATTTTTTATTCATTTTTAGTTGTAAAAAAATAAGCGAATAAGAATTATTATAATAAAAACAAATTATTAAGATACACATTGTTATAACAGGTCGAATGGTTAATGTGCTTTTTAGAATTTTTTCTATTGGTTATCATTTGTGTTTTATGTTGAATAATCCAATAGAAAAATCGACAATTATCTACCAATATTATAGTTTTAAAAGGATCTAACGCGACCTCTATATGATAGAGGGTGTTTATGTAAGTATTAGATGATTGTCTTAGATTCAGTCAGTATTGTATTTATGATTTCAAAAAATAAAATGAATATTTTTTATTTAATAAAGTTAAATATCTATTCGCTACAGTTTTTATAGAATGAGATGTTATTGTTCATATTAGAAAAAACTAATAGAAGAGTGTTTATGTTGGAAAAAAATAATGATTAAGCTTTTGGTCTATGTGGATCATTGAGAGAAGCTTGTTTCAATTGTGTTGGTAATTTTCTTACAACAGCTCGTGCAAAATAATTTTCAGTTTCCATTTTATCTTGTTTTGAAACAAACGCATTAAAATTGACAAAATGAAAATTATCATAACAAAGTTTTGATTGAATTAATTCTTTTTCCATTTGTTTCTTATTTAATTTTTGAAATACGGCTTCTCGAAGTGAATGTTCTTCACGTGCTAATCCTTCCCATGGTCCATCACCAACACCAATGACAAGTAAACATACATTAGGTAAATTTGCCAACATTCGTATAGCTTCAACAAATGATTTATTATCACTTGAAAGCTTAAGTTCATCAGTTAAAATAACTAACATAGTAAAATCTCGTGGACAATAAATACCATAGGAAATTAATTTTTTTACGATGGGTGTAAATTCTGTTGGGCCACTTAATGCAACATTTTTTGTTTGTTCTAAATAACTAAATTAAAAACATACGCGTATATAAAACGACATATATGAATAAATCTTACGCATCAAGAATAAGTTGATGTGTATTAAATTCATCACCACTACCAACAATTGGAAAAAAAGAATAATCTTTTGTTTGTTCATCACCAAATCCAAAACAAGAATATTCAATTTTTGATGTAAATACATCTTCAAATATTGGACCTAATTGACCAATAGCCTAAATTAAATAAGAAAATATAGAGAAGACATATTTCTAATTAAAATAATTTTTACTTTTTGATATGGATTAAATGCTTTATTTTGTACTTTATGTAATGATTGTCCACCGTAAGTTTTTTTACCTTGCCATTCATTACTAGCTGATAAATCAATACCGAAAATAATTCGAATACGTTCAAAATAAAAATTTGATGCAATTTCTTGTTTTATTTTTTCAAATGGTCTAAGAAGGAAAAATATATATATCGTATTTTTTTTCTTATATCTATATTTACTTTTTTTTCGATGTTGGTAGTGAATTAAATTCCATTCCATCGAGACTTGCAAGGAGATCTAATCGAGCTTTTTGTTTTAAAATATTTCTACGATAATATTCGTATAAAAGAACAAAAGCAAAAAACGCAACAAGATAATATACTAAAGCCCACAGCATTTTCTATATATGTTAGCAATCAACCGTGAATACGTTTATATTACTGACGATCAAAACATTCTACTTTGTTTATATATACGTATGTACAGCCTGACCAACCGTAACGAAACCAATTTTTTTTTCTTGTTATCGTACTTTTCAAAAATCAGTCATAACTTTGTATATATCTAGTGTGGTTAATGTAGTTAAGCCATTATTATCAAAAAAAAGAACAGTTAAATAATAATTACTTGAATCAAACATTCATATTTTTAAATATTATTCTGTTGAAGAAATTATTATCAAAATGTTAGTCTGACATGAATAACATTTTTCGTCAGGGTAACATATATTACCCGTGATAGGTATAATTATTAAATATTTAGACATAATTTTTTTTCACGACAAAAAATATTATTTCTTATACATAAAAGAATTTTTTTGATCTTGAATAAGATTTCAAGAACAGTATATCAACAAAGAATATATCATATTCTATTTAATCCAATAACTGATAAACCCTATCATTGATCATAATTCGAAATAGACGTTATCATTTTGACAAGGCAATATTCGTCCTTCGCACATATGTACCATCGATTTCCCAAGTGTGTTATTTGCATATGATCATCGATGACCTATATAATTCTTGTTTTACAAGCATACAAATCTTCTTATCAATGATTACTCAACAATCTTAATTCTTCTACTATAGAATAGTAAAAAAAAAATCTTTGCCTTCTTTTCACACGGTCGTCATAGTCACTCTTTATTTCTTTTGTCCAAAAAAAAAACAATTTACGCCGGAGAAACAGACACCGATCGAAACAATAATAGAAAAAACAAAACAAAAAGCTTGCTTCTATGACGTTTAAATATCTGATATAGATATATATATATAAATATATACACAAGAAAAATCTATATACATGAAAGTAGCAAGAAAGTTTTGCTATACATATACATTAAATAACGAAAAAACAAAAATAAAAGAAAAAAAAGAGTGGCACAAATCAATATTGTTCTTGTTTTTTTCCTCTATTTATCCCAAAGATAATACTAATTTTGAAAAAAAAATCGACGGTTGATATATGGAAAGATGACTAGATAAATAGAAGGAAAAACGAATGATATATAGAATTGATTTGTGTTTCTTTTTTTGTATTTTTTTTTTTGAAAACTGTTAACATCACTGTTTGTGGCACGCGGGTCAATTGATTTATTTTTTTAAATATTCTGAACGATCAACATTTTCATCATCCCAACCATTATCTTTAATCATATGCACAAGTTCAATAATATACTTCCCTTCTTTATATTTTTGACTTGATTCAAATGCATGTTCCTTGAATACAAAAATTAATATTTTATAATAAATATTAATCAATAGATCTTTACATATTTCCAGCCAAGCAATGTTTTACAACAATCACAATAAATATCAGCGACTTCATGAAGACCTGTAAGTAATACTCGTTCTTCTGCAGCACTGGTATTCACATTAACACTTAAAAAAATAGAGAAGAAAAAAACCCAAGAATAAATATTAAATAACTAAAGAAAAGTACATACACTGAATTAAATAAGTATGCACGACCTTGACTGCCTTGAAATGACTAAAAATACAAAATAAATAATTTAAAATTATATTTAAGTTTTGTAAATACTTTTGAAATAAGTTCATCATGACTAGCCAATTGAGCCCGACAATGAAGACATGAATAGGTTCGATGAGTTTTAGCTGGTAAATAATATTGGAATAATTTACCGAGTGTTTTGGAACCGTTATGATGACTATTCTTCACCATCTTTCGGTGAACCTATTGAAAATTATAGAAACAAAGAGAATATGAAATGAGAATGAAAACTTCATTGTTTTGTTTATATATATATATATACATACATATACATATAGTTAAAGACAGGAAGAAAAGAAAAAAAATGCGTATAAAGCATGTCAAACTGTGAACATCATCAAAGTAAACGACACGAATACCACGTGTGTTTTTTTCTTGTATTAATTCAATCTTTTATATAGTTAAATATTATACATTCTTGATTCCTGCCCCCCCCCCCTCTTTCCCTCTCTTTTTCATTTTCACCTTCAAAGATCAATAACAAAATCTATCACGAAAGAAAACATAATAATCTACAGGAATGAGCATTTCTTATAACTTAAGTACAATATACATATATATATTCATACAAGGTTATTCTATATCCCTTATTTCCTATATTAACTATTTCTTTAGTCTTCTTCAATGTTAACATATATATAAAGAAAAAAAACGTGTCAATAATTTTTTCTTTTGACTCTCTTTTTTTTCTATTAACATATTTTTAAATTCACTCACGAAAAGTGTAACATCAATTACTGAAGACGAGACAGAAACGTTTATCTTTCAGCATACTCCTTCTCCCTGTCTCTGTCTCTCTTTCTTTCTCTCGTCAGCCAGCTCAATAATAAAAAATAACTCGAATTTAATGACCATACACATATGTCACAACTACAACGATCTAATCGATCAATGAACTCTCTCATACAACGAAACGCAAATGACAAGAAATAAAAATTGATTGAGCGTATCCAATTTGCGTTCTTTCTTTTTTCTTTTTTTTTCATTTCTTTCTATCAAACACCATTCCTGATCTAGATTTGTACTTCTTGCGCAATCGAACAAATACAAATGTGTGTTCAATAGTATGAGGCACGCAAAAATTATTATAAATATATTATATATTTGTTGTGTCCCCTTACGGTCTCTAATCCGATAATGATGAGCAGCTTGCATAACTTTACTTTAGTAAATTTGACTATGCAATTAAAAGAAAAATAAAAGAAAACTTTTTAAAGGTCAAGATTTCCATAGTTATTAATCATTCTTTCGTCTGTAAATTGAAGGACAATGCTGCCGTGATGTAGGAGATAGTCTATATATACACGACATTTACTCAAAGTTTTGATAAGACAATAAAACACAAGTGAGAAGAATAACTCAATCGACTGGTCAAGCAGGGGGCTAAATACACAAACGTATCACTGACGCGACAGAGATATTTATCTGTCTTACTTCTCAATGAAACATCATCAACACTCTTGTCAAAAATGAACAAATGAATGAGTATAATCATCTATATGTATATATACACATATATGTGAGATAACTTACAGTAGATAGAAATGTCCAACAGCTTGCCACCCCGATAGTTATAAATAATGAATTCAATTTACAAATAAGGAGATCGTTTATATTGATAGATAATATTCTATAAAAGAAAATAATGGTTTAATATAAATATAGGTTATGCATAAATAAATATGTATATAAATAATATGCATGTAAGATAATTTAAATGACATTTAGTATTTCAAGTGGCTTGCTAGACTCGTTTTTTCTCGTTTATTTCTACACCTCTCTTTCGTGAATCAAATTGATAACAATCAATATGCACACACACAGCTTAATGAAGATGAGACGACGATGAAAAATACTAACCTTGACGTAGTTGCAATATGAGCCAATTTTTTTTTCTCTTGTAATTTCCTCTAGGTCTTTTTTTCTTTTCTACACGATGTAATAACAAGGAACTAATGTTTCCCTATAGTGCAATGATGGACGCTATGATAGAAACTATTCTATCTTTTTATTTCCGCTTCTTATCATATAGGACATTTCGAACGACGATTTAGCATCACATTCTTCTGCTTAGTTGATTATCGTCAACGAATACTAGAACAACTATATACGCAAAAAAGAAAGAGATTGTTGACGACTAGAAAATAACATTAGGTTCGAGAGATATAAAATTTAGATGACTTATTTTCTTTCTATATATATCATTTTTATTTTTCTTTGTCTATAAAATAAAAATCTAGAAATGTTTTGATGAACATGTGAACACATATGTTACCAATTATGATCAGAGAGAAATGACGACGTCATCGACAATCTAGTAGTAGTAGTAGTAACGACGCACAAGCAAGTAAACGACAGAATGGGATTGACACTGTCCCTGTGCTGTATGTGTATGTGCGTGTGTGTGTGTGTGTGTGTGTTTGCATGGCTCTCTTTCCCTTCTCTTATTCTACTTCTTTTCTTTTTCTTGTCTCTTTCTATACACTGCTTCGTTCTTTTTTTTATACCTCTCCAAATAACTTTTTTTTTCATGTATATGACATAAGTCAGAATAGAAGTAAATAAAGAAATTGATATAAATTCTGGTCTATTATTGTAACTATCACTACTCGCCAACGACATGAATGATTCTATTTCTATTCTCTTCCACTAATAAAGTTAAATATAAATGCGTGTGAGTGTCTTGTTATCTAAGGACAATTTCAATGAATCAAGGTCAATTCAAGTCTTTTTCTTTGTGTGCTAATAAAAAGCAGCTGTTCAAATATAATGATTAAGTCATCGCTCAGTATATTATTATACCCTGTTGCCACCTTTTTTTCAATTCTTTTTCTCGAATGTAAAGTATTTGTTCATTTAACAATACAATGAATAGAAGGATTTATATGAATACAAAAAAAAGAAGAGAAACGATTGAGTGGCCTTGTTAAACAAAAATAAACTTCTACGGATAATTGAAAGATTTTTTTTCTCTCTAATTAAGAAATCGAACAACAATTACTTGCTACATAAAATTTTTTCTTGTAATTTTGTAAAGAATGCACAGTTGAACACGAGAAGTAATTAAAAATATGTTGCTATATATATTTTTGCTTTTGTTAGTTGCTGTTGTTGTTAGGTTTCTTATTGCTGCTGATGATGGGTAAATTTTATCGACTTGTTGTGTTTCTGCTGCTAGTATATAGAAGAAAAAAGGGTTGTTTGAGCATCTGAAACGCAAAAAAACAACATCCTCCGCCTGACGTTCGTCTCGCAAAAATCTACCCCCTTCACATACCGAAAAAAATGCTCTTTTTTTACACGGGGCCTCGATCAGCTGCTGCTGTTTTCCTCTATCGTTCTTTCATTCTGTCTTTTTTCTCGACGTATTCTTCTTCTTCGTTTCTCTTATGTTTTACATCTTCTACTACTATATTACTATTACCCTATTCATGTGATGACGCTCACGCGCATTCATAACCCCTATTGTTGTGCTGTTTTATATGATGATATGAATAGCGTGCTCAGACAAAAAAAAAGAAAAAGAAAAGCGAGCTTCAATAATAGATAAATAAAACTAGTCATATGCCCATTATAAATCTACGCAGTTTATTTTTATAGAAGATATTTTTTACGTTTAATAGTATTTACAATAGATTTTTAAGTGTTATAAATCTCAATAATTAACAAACATGTATACATAAAAATAAAACGATGAACAATGAACATTTCATGTTCACTTGAGACATTCAAAATTAATCGAGTGACAATGAAACGATTTTTAACAGTATTTATACAAATTCAATGATTTTCAATCCAATTCTCTCGCCCTTTATATAAATCTAACATAAACATCTATATGTATAGGTGAGATGTATTCGTTGATAAAAGTGCTATTTGTTCACACTGAAATCGAAGATAGAAAATGTATTATGATGAGACAATAAGTATATTTATATAGTATATATGCAAAATCATACATCGGTTCATTTTACATCATCATATTCATAGACTTTTGTCTATTGTTGATGTTCATACATATATATATATATATAAAATAAATAATTATATGATGAGACAAAAATATATATATAGATGATGTAATTGACAACGTGTTCTTCATATATATATATATTTTTTCTTTCTTTCGCATAGATGTAAACTGTAAAGAAGATAAACTAGAAAAAGAAATGTGACAATTTACTATGATCTATTTCTTCATTTCTAATTTTATTTGTAAATAAAAACAAGATACAAAAGACAATGAAATATGTAAAAAGCATGTTATTAAATTTGTTCATTAAATTTTCACACATATTTTATGATAGAAATATCCTTGAATCAATTTACTTTGTAAATTTCAAAAGAGCGAAAAAACGAAAAGCGAGGAGAAAAATAAGTGCAATCATGCATAAAAAAAATGTGATTCAATAAGGGTTGTTGTATCACATAAATGTTGTATTATAATCGATCGTGGCGACGTTATTTAAGACCATTTTCTCGAGTCTTCTATGTTTTTATTCTATTATTTTGTATTGGAATTGTTTGGTTGATATTTACAGTATATCTCTTTAATAGAATTAATAATCATCATGTCGAACAGAAAATTGATATCACAACACGAAGTCCATCATTAATATTTTGTTTTGTACTTACTGAAAATAATCGTCATTTAACATCAGCACGAGCTATTGCTTATAGTTGGGGTAAACGATGTGATCGTTTTTATTTTGTTACTCGTCTTCTAAATACAAGTATTGAATTAATGACATTAGAAGCATTTGAAAATACAACTGATATATCACCAACTACAATAACACAAGAAACTCTTAATGTTCTTCTATATTTACAACAACAATATATGTTTGCACCGTATCATTGGTTTTTACGAGCAAGTGATGAATCATTTGTTATAATGCCAAATCTACGACGACTTATTAATCAATTAAATAAATATGAAAATAATCGTCCATTAGCTTATGTTGGTGATGTTGAAGAATTATATAAAAAATATCAAATTGTAACAAGTGGTTCGGTTATGTTATTTAATCGTATTACATTAGATCGTTTAGGTAGATTATATAATTTAGAAAATTTACAATCTAAAGTTGATAAAGAAAATGAAAAATGTTTAAACGAGATGATCTATGATCATGAATTTGTTAAATGTATGAAACAATATGAAATAATTATTAATCCAATCAATAATAATTTAATACTTTCACAAAATTTATCATTCTATAAGATGGATAAACGATTAAAGGTAAAGTAGAAATAAGAGAACTAATCCTCTAAAATATGCTTACGGCCATACCACGTTGAATACACCAGTTCTCGTCCGATCACTGAAGTTAAGCAACGTCGGGCTCGGTTAGTACTTGGATGGGTGACCGCCTGGGAATACCGAGTGTCGTAAGCTTTTTGTTTTTTCTTCTTTGTTTATTTTTGATTACTATTTTAAATAATATTTTTTTTTTGTTTTAATTATAGGATACTTGTTGCAGTTCAGATACGGCTGCATTTCGTTCAAGTAATGAAACAGATATGTATAAATTTGATTTTTTATACCATCGACTTGATGCATTATCAAACATAGATATATAATGATCTCTTGTATTAAATATATTTATAAGAAAACAAAAAAAATAAAATAAAATAAGACACATTAGCAAAATATTGATAAATTGCATTGTTTAAAAAAAATATATATAAAATTAATTATTCATTTTTCATGTCTTTTTGTATAGTCACCGGTAGGATGTTTATCACGTGATGCTGATCGAGTGCGAATTGAAACTGGTGTACGTACAGGCTAGAAGAACAAGAGCAGTTAATGGATGATTCAAAAAATAATAGAAAGATTCTTTTATAGACTTACAGAATTATTTCTTGTTATTATTTTTGATTGTTGTTGAAGATTTCTTTGATACTGTGGATCATAGAAATAAATCGAACGAGCTCCTGGAGCTGCTTGATACCATTTAGCAGGCGTATTCCATTCACGAAAAATTCGTCCATAATCTCTTGGTTGTCGACGATGTGTTTGTGTTTTAACAAGTTGATCTTGTGCTTTATTGATATATTGTTGCTGATTTTCATTACTATTTGTTTCTTGTCTTGTTGTTTTTTCCATTGTATTCATATCTAGAGTTGTTGCAACTTTTTGTTTATTTCAATCAATATAAAAGCCAGTGTATACTCAAGTAAATGACAATAGTAAAAACGACATCATTTTATCATGCCGGATGTTACTTTATATGTCTCTTACTCATCGGTTGACAACAATGATGACGTTAATAAGAGAGAAAAAAAATAATAAAATAAAGAAGAAAAAAAATTAAAACGATGTCTATACGAGAAGAAGAAAAAAAATAAGGAGAAGGCGTAGAAAAAGAAACTACCTGATAAGAATAAAAAGAACGACAATTAAACTCTCATATTACTCAAAAACATATTGAAGCTGAGAGGATTCAAATAAAAGCTTTAACTCAATATTGAACGAATGACATTAAATATATGAATATATAATTATCAGTAATTGCCTATTTTTTTCTCTCTCTATCGTTTGACAATATCCTTAGTCACATTTTTTACCGATAAAAATAAAATCTGCATCATATGAATAGAATTTATGAATAACAGCAAGAAACAATCAGCATTCTACAACGTTATTTCTTGTTAAAAATCAAAATGCGATAATATAACAGGCACATACTTGAAAAAAGAAGAGAAAAACGTTTTTTCTTTCTTTTTTTAGCTTTTAAAAAAAAATATTTCTATTACGACACTAAACATAACGACAGTTGACATATACTCATAAATAAAATTTTATTGAAATGTAAATATATATTTAAGTAATTCTTTTAAAATAGTCACTTCTACACAAATTATATATATATACTAATGAAATGTAAACAATATGCAATCACAGTTGTGAACCAGATGATATATACGATGAAGTGTGTTTTCGATTAACAAACAGCTTATTTCTCATGAGATAAATAAACACAAGCTGTTTATTAGACTGAACAACATTTATATGATTCCTTTTAATGCAATTATTTATTTTGTCTAGCAATGAACAACTACTATTTATTTACTTCGATTTTATATACAATATTGAAAAAAGAAAGAGCATTCATCTATCTTGTTGTTGATGTATGATATAAAATCGATTGACTAATAATAGGTTTTAATAGAATATAAGCATTAGATGCATAAGTTTGTGAAATAGATGATTGTAGAAATATTTGATTGAGAAATTTTAAATTATAACTATGATTATAATCAGTTATATGTTTAACAAATAGATTTGATATACCAGTAAGCATATTAGAAAAATCTTGTTGTTGTTTTCGATAAATAGATAATAATTCAATATCAATTGAAAATGATGTTAAACTTTGACAACCGAGTAAAAATAATTCTGCTGTTTTACGATAATATTCAATAATAGATGAACATAATATTGCTAAGAAATCAATTGCATTATCAGATAAAGTCTTGAAAGTAAAAAAGAAATTAAACAAAAAAATTGAAATTTCTTTTTTACTTTTTGATCAAATTCTGTATCGATTGATTCATATTCTTTAAGAAATTGACTAGCTGATTCATAAATTTCAAGTAATTTATCAACTGATATCGATGATCTTAATTGTGTTTGATAGGATGTAAAATTTTTTGATAAAATATCTAATGTTGGAATATCTTGTTCATTATTACTTATTTGAAAATAACTTGAAATTTCTTCAAGTATTTTTTCATTTTCATATCTCATCGTTTGAAGAATAATTGTAGATTGATTTGATAATAATTCAAGTGCTTCAAAATGTATCATACCTAAACAAAATTCAAAAGGAAAAATTTCATGAACGATAATATTACACATTTATTTAACCTTGATATTTTTCAAATAATTGAAAAAATGTAACAGGTTCATTTTTAATAATTATTGATTTTAGTTCTTTTTCATGAACGGTCTAATAAATATATGAAGAAAATTTTTTGTATAAGAAGAAAAAATAAACACACTTCAGATAGTGTTGATTGATTTATTAAATGACGTGTTCCTTTTAAATCTGAATCAGCTTCATTAATAATCTTTTAATAGTTTAATGAATATTTGTAGAAAGAAGCCAATAAAAATTTATTATTTATACATACATCAAATGTTTTTTTACCAACGTTTTCAAGAGCATTAAGACTACCTGAGACAACTTTCATACCCTATAAAAATAGATTATAGAAAAAATATAATCAAGAAGATATTTTATGTTGATATTGATCTTTAATAAATTTTTCAAGGTTAATAGTATTTTCATTAGAAATTGTTAGCCGATATGTAGAAAAAAAATTATTTTCCCCTGTAAGCATTTCTAAAATTAGAACAATCAAGATTGAATACGAGCGCATTGTATGTAAAGAGAATTTAAATAGACAGGAACTACATTACAATTGAATGGATACATTCACAAAATATTAATTTGACCATGATAGCTATTAAGGATAAAATTAGAAAGATCTGTTTAGTACAGATGAAAAGCTCATTACACACGTTTCTAAAATTAGATTCAATAGATCTGACTTATTATGAACTGTCTATAGAATATTGATTTTTCTTTTTACAAACGTACAGTATTTGTTAATTTTCCTAAACTTAATGCATTAAACCATCCATCTTGATTTGTTATGAAATCGATTTTATCATTCAGAGTATTTGGCGTTTCAGGTTCTAAAAAGAAAAAAATTTTATAGAGATTTTCAAATAGAAAACTTTTTATACTAAACCATCTTCACTATCTGATGTTTCGCCTTTAATTTTAAATGCGATACGATCCATTTCTGCTACTTGTTGAGCATCAAGTGCACCAAGACCAGCTTCAGCAGATTCAATAGCTGCAGTAAAACTTTCACCTAAATTTTAATAACTATAAATCCGAAAACTTTTCATATAATTCTATAACATACTGACAGTATTTGTCAATGTTGAAACACTTTGTTTAGCATTAGATAGAAATGATCCAAAATGACTCCAAGATGTATGCCATGTTGGCTGAAAGAGATAATGATTTAAAAGAAAAAAATAAGAATAGACATGTTAAACATACGGAATGTACCGATGGTTGAGCAGCAAGTCTATCTAATACAAAATGAGCATCTTTAACATTATGTTTTGTTACTATTGTCGATGATAATAACTCGTCATTGTAACGAGCGATTCTTGCATTTAATTCAATTTGATTATTTTCAAATAAACTATCATCTTTTTCTAAAATAGTTGAAGTCGTCGTTTGTATCTTTTTATCTAGAGATATGTCATTGTCAATATTCCAGTCATTCCACTTGTCAGTTACTGGTGAATGAGATACTATTTGTATTTGATTTTGATTGATAGAAGTTATAATTTTATTAGATCGAGATGGAGTAATGGATTTTATAATAGAAGTTAATGTTGATTCATCTTCATCAGCACTTTCAAATTGATCTTCACCATCATTTTGCTTAGAAGAAATCGACATTGAGAAGACGTTGATGTCAAAAGAAGATTCAAGCGTTTATTGTTCTTATCAAGTTAACGTCGGAACATGTCATAGTAGATAATAGTCTATTAATTATATTAAATGAAGGAATTATCTACTTATATTACAAGTTTCTTGTCCTTTTTTTAACCTACAGAAAATTATTTGATAGCCTCAGTCATAAATTCCTTCTTTTTATCTTTCATCCAATAGTGAGTGACATCTTTCCCTGATGAATATCTATATGATATTAAAATTTAGTCTTATTGAAAATATACAGTTCATACGCCCTCTTTATTTTGAATGTTGGTTGGTGTATATATTATACATAAAGAACTTTTCAGAGATAGGCGCATTATGATTTCATAATTTTATCACAAGATGGAAGGTGATAAACAATTTTTTTGTTGAAATTTTCTTATCAGAAGATAAACTTTTGAACTTTGAAATGATGAATATATCAAGCTCAGGAGAAATCAAAATCAATTTCTCATAACGTATCATTTATCATATAACTAATGTAGTTAGAAATAGATATTTTATCTCATTATAAAAATATCGCACAACAATGATGATAAATTCAAAATAATTTATTGAACTATTTGTAATGATCTTAAAAATCTACACATTTGATCGCTGAGTTGTGCTTATTAAAAGAGATATGAGTGAGTTTCGGTAATTGAAAACTTCTTCAAATATTTATTAATAAAAAGAGAACAAATAAGTAAATTATTTATTTCAATATTAGTTTAATTAGTTCATCATCTATAATCTCATATCTTAGTTTTGTTTTTGTTAAACCAATGAAAATATTCTCATACTCAACATAAAGCAAACAACAATAAAGAAAGAAAAATAAAGAATACAAATACACACACACACACACACAAACAAACTACTCAAGTCGAATGAAAATATGTATGAGGATTTCTATGTAGGAACTAATTTTTAAAAAAATCTGGAAAATAATAAAATACATGTTAACTGGATCTCTTATGTGTCTCTACTAAGAAAGACTTTTGTTTAACATCTATAATCACTGTTCAATATGACTATATAAGAATTAAAATAAAAATAGAAAAGACAATCACGAGTTTATTTTAAACTAGTTCTTCGACTTTCTCTATCATCATTTGATGGTTCAGCTTGTTCAATAACAATTGATGGTAATTGTGAATTAGTTGTTTGATATAAAATTTGACCTTCATCAGGATTTAAAAAGCCTAAACTTAATTTACGTATTCTAAAAAATAGAAAGCAAAATGAATAGAAATTTAACACAAGGGAAAATAAAGTAAACTAACTTGTTTTTAATGCCTGCAGTTCGTGATGGTTTGTCAGTAGTTGCAGATTTATTTTTTGTTTTAGCTATAGATTTCCATAAAAATGTTTTACCAACTTCTTCAGAAAAATTTATAACACCAGTTGATGGATTAATCTTCAATAGAAAAACAACAAACAATATAATCATTTGCTAGTGACGTGATAGGAAAGAGACATTTGAGGGTGTGGGTGTGAGCGTATAAGTCATTCTTCTCTCATATTACACCCACTAGGACTCCCGGTAAACGTTTTAAAGGTAAAAAATCAATTCTGAATACCTGAATGGATTACTAGGTATCGGGGACACCTAGTACGAAATATCTTTGTCCTCTGACAGATTAGTTTTAAGTGAGTAGTGGGTGAAAGTACTAACATTTTTACATATGTTAACAAAAATAAAAAATTTCTGTAATGAATAATTACCTGAACATTTTCTGTTGGAACTTTGACTACTTTACCATCGCCAACCGATATACGAAGTTCTCCACTATCAAATTTAATTGTTTCATTAGGCTAAAACAAGAATTACATTTAATTTTTAATAACGGAAAAGTAACTGGAGATAAAAATTTATTCATTTTTACTTTCTTTGATAACAATGTCAATGAAAGATTTTTTTTTTCAACTAACCTTAGCATTTATATCAAGATTGTCTGGTAAAGTACTATTTCTTCTTTCTTCAATTTCTTTTTTAACAGTTTCTGGCATAAGATCATCTAAAGATTCAAGTTCACGTTGAGTAAACATATAATCCATAACTTTTCGTGCACCAACTAACGCTAAAACCATTATAGGAAATAATATTGATATACTTTTTATTGATTTTATAACCCATAATAAAATTAAACAAGTTAATTGAATAAATGTAAATAAATGTACACGACGTGTTCGAACATGTCGAAGATAAACATAATCTGGTTGATATTTTTCTGGCATAAATATTAATAATATACGAGATATTAATTGAATTTCTTTCATTGATGATATACCCATATAAAGAAAAACACCATAGAGTACAGGCATTGGTATAAAACCAAGAAATTTTGTTAAGAAAACCGATAAACCAATAAATAGAAATACAATAAAACCTGTAACACGTTGTTCTCTCACACCTAAAAACTTTGCTTTTTCTCCTGGTGCTGCTGTTTCTGATTCAAGTTTAAGTGCAATAACATGATTTATTGATAAAACAGTTGCAGCAACAAACCAAGGAAGACCAAGTATAGAGTTGATTGCAATACAAAGTGCAACAATTAATAAATCTAAATGATAACCACATCCTTTCTAGAAAAGCAAAAATATTTTTGTTATTTTTTAATCTATAAATCGAAGAAATTTTACTTTAAGTTTATTTTCTTTTCTATTAACAATAACTGCTGTTATTTGTTGATCCATAAAAATAAGTATTGTAGCTAATAATGCAGGTAATATAGCAGCAAAATACATTGGAACTGGAATTTTTGCAAATGGATTTATAATCCAACCTCGACCTTCTTTTGTTGTAGCAAATTTTTGTGGTACAGTTAATTTTGGTGTATCAAGTGCAACCATATAATCAATAAATACGTTAATAAATATTGCTAATACAACACCAAAATCGCTTACTTTTGAACGAATCTAAATTTAATAAAACCATACAAAAACAAAATGTTCGAAAAAATATTTTCAATACAAACAGTCATTGGTAAAAATCGAGTGAATTTAAAATTTTTTAATGTATATGCCATAACAAATGTTGATACAAAGAGAATAATTGAAAAGAAAAATACATCTGGAATAAATTGTTTAGTATTAATCGTATTACAATTTTCACCAATAAATTGAAACGATTGATTTCTATAACAATCCTAAATAATTGGAAAAAAAAACATTCTAAGAGATTTTTTGATTTTTGTTCTTGTTTTTAATTACATTTATTGTCATTGTAGAATTTTGATATCTTTTTCTTCTATTAGATATTAAACATGAACAATTCGGTGGAAGAATTTCATTGGTATGTAATCGTGCAGGTTGGTGATGATTTATTTCAATCATTTTATCAAAGGCTTCATAGATGAAAATAATACCAATAAGTGCAGCAAAACTTTCCTCTAAAAATAAATATAATTTCTTTGTATTTCATTTTGAAGAGATAACTAACCTGTAAATCTTGTTATATATTTTACCAAATAACTTGCATCAGTAACGACCATAGTCAGTAGAATAAATGCTGTCCATAAACCAATCCAACAACGAAAAGTCATATAATCATATCCGTGATTACTAAAATTAAAGTTTGATCAATTGAAATTTCGTCAAGGAATATAGTAGAATTTTTATACGTGCAAAAGGTATTAACAATTGTTTCAAAAACCAGTACAGGACCTGTACTACCTAAAATTGTTAATGGTTGACCAGCAAATAAATGATATAAACAACCGCAAATTGCACCTGATAAAAGACTTTCAATTGCAGCCTTTAAAATATGAATAAATCAATTTTTGTTCTTTTATTTTTAAAAAAAATTTTAATACCATATTTTGATTAGTTGCTTTACTGAGAAGACCGCCAAATGTAATTATTGGTGATAGACAAGCAAAATAAAGAAATATAATAGCCGCAAGAGATTGAAATGACATAGCATCAGTTAAATCTGACAAATAAAATGGTGCTTTACGTTTTATATCATCAATAAGACCACCACAAAATCTAATAATAAAAGAAGAAGAAGAAGAAAAAATTTAGAATTATATAAATTTTGTCATACCGTCCTGTTCTTGATAATGATGGATCAAATTCATGTTCAACATGTTCCATTTCCATTTGTGTTATACCATTCATTTTATTTCTATCAAGTCGATCTTCCTATATGAATTTTATACATTAATAGGAAGATAAAATATATTTTTTCTTACTTTATTTGGTACACTTTTTGGTGGTTCAATACGTGTTTTAGGATCCCATTCACCTGGTGGTAAAACTGTGACATGATCAAGGAAATCATCAATACCTATTTTAATAAAAAAAATTTTATTTTACATTTTTTTCTTTCAATTAATTCTACCTGCAAGTAGATCCTGTCGATTTCGACCTCGATAAGCAACATCATGAAAAATCTTTGAAAAGAAAACAATAAAGAAATAAAAAATTTTTAAGTAGTTAAAGTATACTTCATCAGACATTAATGTGGCAATAGAACGTCCAATTTCATGATAACGTAAATGTTCATTACATGGTCCAAGTAGAATAAAAAGAAAACGTGTTGGTAATGGAACTTCAAGAAGATCTGGTATAACAACACCTTTCGCCAGACGAACAAATGCATAGACAGGTGTTTGAAGAAAATCTACAGCACCAACTAAAACATTTGTTGCTTCCGCATTTGGTGGAACTTTTTTCATAAAAGCTAAATTAATCTACAAACAAAATTTCATCATAAAAAAATATAAATAATATAAAAAAAATATTTTTACCTTAGCACGAGATTCATGTGTTATCAAATTATTTGCTGTTTCATCATTTTCATTCGTACGAACTTTTGTTTGTTCGCCACTGCCAACTAAAACGAAATATTTTATTTATATTTAAAAATTAACAATTTTATTTTTATTCTATAATGTAGAATTCCCGAAACAGACTAATCACAAAACAAGGTTCTAGACATAGATAACAAATGATATACCTGAAAGAAATTTTTCCGGAGCAGTATCATTGTTTACTAATAAAAACTATTTAATAATTATTTATTTATTTTAATTTTACTTTTATGTGTTGGTGTTTGATTAGAAGTTGTTGGATCAATATTTGCCAATGTAACATCTTTTTGTGAACGATTTCGTGTTAATTCAGCAAATGAACGTGTAAATGGTAATGGTTTTCTTTGTTCTTGTGTATGTAAATGTCGATGAAATTCTTTTTCATGCTTGAATTAATAAACAGATCTTTATTTTCTTTTAATTTAAAAAAGAACTAAAACAAACCTGATGTATATGTTTAAGTAAAAGTGCATTACGTGTAAGAAAACGTTTTTCTGGTAATAATAATTTATTTGCAATCATATCATCAAGAACCATATCTATAATCATAAAACTAATGTGTAATAATAAATAATAAGTGAAAAAAACGAACCAATTATCATTGGAAATTGATCAGCTTGCATATCAAGTATAATGCTGCCATTAGTAATAAAATTTCGTAATTCAAGTAATGAATGTAATGATAATGTAGCGACATGTGGTTTACTCCATCGACCACCACTTTCAACATCTTCTTCAAATTTAACCCATCTTAAAAGGAAATTTTATATTTTATTTTGTTGAGAATAAAAATTTACCTTGCTGTTTCTTTCCAACCTTGTTCAAAACAATCGCCTGATTCATTTTGTTTATCACTATCAAGTAATAATTCATTAAGTTCAATAAATAAATCATGTGGTTTATGTTCTTCATCATCATCATCTTGATCTTCATCACCAAGTAAAAATTGTATACGTGCACTTGGATTATCTATATTATATAATTCAATTATGTTTTTTCGTTATTACAAGGAAACAAAATAGCGTTTTACCAATTTCATATGATTCAGTAGTTTCAATACTTGCAATTGATTTTGATGTAACATCAAATGATTCTCCTGATAAACGTGAACGACGATGATGTTTTTTGCGTCTTTCACCTGGATTATATTTTGTTAGACTTGGCTGATGATAAATTGATTTATGTCGATCTAATAATAATAATCATATGTATATATATATAAACAATAAATTTTCAATGTAAAAATCAATTACCATCATCGTTTAATATTGGACGAACTTCATTTCGTCGAAAATCCGAAATAGGAATGTTTGATGCTGATGTATTATCATTATTTGAATCAACTGGATTCGATGCTAATGATAAATAGGAGGGTAACCCATCGTCTGGATCATGCATATTTTCTAATAAATTTATTTCCTAGTAGATAATAGTCTAAAAGTTAAAAAAGAAGCCTATGATAGTGTGTCAACTGAGAAAATAGAGTCGTTATATAGGCACGCGTAAATCATTTAGTTAAGTGTTTAGCGCATCTGACTATCAATGAAGAAGATTGATCTCTCAGACGAAAGAAAAAGAAAAGAAGAAGGAGAAGAAGAAGACAACCCATAGATGTGTGGCTAGAGAAGTATGTCTGGAGAATTGATAATAGAAGACAAAATAGAACCATCCTATAATATGTAAACAGACGTGTTTTCTTGTTGTTGCTGGGCGTTTTTTTTCTCCTCTCATTTCGATATCAAACCTATTTTTGTTTCGTTCGTAGGAACATGTATATATTGTCTCTGTGTTGAGGATAAATTCGCGCGGAACAAACGAGTTCCGCCAAAAAAATATTATCGAGTGTATCTTACTACAAAATGTAAAGAAAAGAAAGAAAACAACTACTTGTAATGTGTATGCTGTCTGCAAAAAAAGGTCATTAAATGACCTTGGAACTAAACAGCTATATAAACATGAGGAGTATTGGAATATTTACTCCATATAGAAATCTTTTATCTAGATAAGAATATTATAGTTTATTAAAACTGAAATCAAATAGAGATATTTATCTATAATATCATTATAAAAACGATCGGATTGTATATAAAACTATCAAGTAATAGTAGACAACATCCCATTTTCCTGTTTTTTTTATCATTTGTTTAATTTGTATGTCTGATGACTCGAGGAGAAAAAGAATGCAGAGGAGAAGAAGAAGAAGGGGAAAAAAAGTGATTAAAAAGATATGTCTAATATAAACAAAATAAATATATCAGTTATATGAAAAGATTAACATACATTCAACGAACATCAATGACTTATTTTCAGTACAAATTCCTGTTATTATTATTACACAGACATAAATATTAAATGTGACACAAAGAGCATCTAACATACTATGCTATCTTTTTCTTTCAGTTTGGACGATAAATGTCTTTCGCCAATCATCATCATCATCATCATCATCATTTCTCTTTTTTTTCTTCTTCAATTTTCCTGTATCGTTCTACTATGTAAGAAAAAAAAAGGACGATACGAACAACAGCCTCAAAAATCAACGTTGCATTGCATTTCTTCTGTCTTTTTTTCTCTTCTTCTACTACGAACTTGTCGCTCTATTGATAATAACATTAGTTCGTAAGATTAGTATATAAGACCGGTTGAAATCTAATAATATAGCTTGCAGTATCGATAGTCTTTCAGTTGAATATCTTCTTAAAAAGATAACAAGAAATGGCATCATTCGTAGTCAATCATGTTTTCATTATTGTCAGAATATTTAAAAATAAAGTTTTTTTTAACTAACCTGTTTAACAAAAAAAAAGAATAATATTTTGCATGAAATGATGCTCAAGACAAGAGAGAAAAAAAAGAGTAGCGTTTTTTTTCTTTGTAGTATATACGTTAAAATGACAAGAATGAACTACTTATGAACGACACACAATTGATGTTGTTTTCGAAGAGAAAAAAAAAGAAGCATTGATTAAATCGTGGGCACTTGTATAGCATGTTGCATTTTTTTTTTCTTAAATTTGCTTCGTTGCTTACATTAACTAACGCGCTTATATCCGTATTTAGTTCTTTAATAATAGGTGCTACTGTAAATTGCAACTTCTTTTTCTCTCTTAGCTGACAACAACAACAAGAAGAAGAAAAATAATATTATAGACTATAAAGCAAAACCGAAAAATTTTCTTTCATTTATCAAAGTGTTATTCTTTCTTATTAAACAAGAAGAAAAAACTAAAGACAAAACAAATTTTGTAATCTTACATACAATTACATCAAGAATTCTTCTCAAGTATCAATAGTATAATTATTATCTGAGTATTGTTTCGATTTGACTGAATGGATTATATTTATTTCTATTGTTTGATTTTCTATTGAAATATATTAAGAATATAAGAAAAAAAAATTGCCTGATCAATGTAAACGATGTTAATCTTATAGAAATAATGTAAAAGAAAATAATGCAAGACATTCATATTAGCTCTAGAGCATGGTAGAACACGAAAGAAATACGAATCTAATAAGATATTTTTTTTCTCCTTTTTTTCTTCCTAGTACCAGATTATAATTGTTATTTGTAGTTTGAATCACAACATAGATATTTACAAGAAAGAATGCACATTTTTTTTTCTATACTGCGTGATTTTTTTCCAAATCAGAAATGAAATTAAGCTAGTACATTTAATTGTGACATACATTTTATAACTAATGACCTTTATAGGTCATACCTAAAGTAATATATAATTATCTCGTTTTTATTAAGTAACTGATAAATGTTTCTATGAAAATATTGTTGAGATTAATATATCAGTCTCAAATGAGTTTACTTTTCCCGTGTGAATAGATTGAACAATTTTCTATTATAATTCACGTTTTTTTTCTAATATTTATTTACGAACAACAGACAAGAAGCAAAAAAAACATTCTCTTAAGATTCTGTATAATAATGAAAGATTTTTTCGTGGGTTTCCGAATCAAATTTTGGTACAAAATCAATCGTTGTAATTTCATCTAAACCATCACTTGCTTTTGGTGCAACATAATTTTTCTTATACATATTATATCCAACATCTGCAATAACAAAAAAATCGATATTAAATTTTCTTTTTTTGTCAATTCATTATAACATACCTGGTATTCGACGAACATCACCAGATGTTTGATGAACACGGACATAATTTAAATGATGGCATAATTCTGTTGGTGTATTAAGAATAAAACAACGACATGGTATTTTATGTGATTTAGCTAGAGCAATATAATCTGCTCGAGTATCAGCACCTGGATTTGTATTATCAACAACAATACTTTTACCATTATTTAAAGCATCTTTTGATGCCTAAAATAATTAAATATAATAATTATATGAGAAAAAATAAAAATCCTACTTTAAGACATTTAGCTGCTGTTTGAAGTGTATCACGATTAATTAATTCGTAATTATGAGGTTTGAAATACCGACGAGCAAATGTACTTTTTCCTAGTAATTTAATAATTTAAATAGAAAGCATATTCAAATCTAATTGAAAACAAACCTGATGCAGGTGGACCTTGTAATATTACAACTTCTTGTGTCTATGAAAAGAAAACAACTATTATAAAAAACTAATTTTCTATTATGTTTAGTAATTACATTTTTATGGTAAGTTTGATTTGAATCGCCTTTAGGTAATTTACTAATAAATTCTCGTGGATTAATTGAACCCCACTGATATTTTGTTGTTGCTGCTTCATCAAGAAAACATTCTTCTGGTGTTTTAAATGCTAAAGAACGTATACGAGAAAAAAATTAATTAAAATAACATTGTTGCTATTTTAAAACTTACGTAAACCAATATTATTAGCATATTTTCTATCAGCACATGAGAAATCTTTTTTCACTCCTGGTTTCCAATTAGCTATACGACCAGCAGCATCACCACAATAAAAACTATTTTTTTTATCAATCTATTATTTCAATAACAATATTATAGTATAACATCAATGATTTATTGTGAACTTACTTCAATATTTTGATTACAATTTTCAACAAAATAATCAAACATTGATGTTGCTGGTTTACGAAAATGATTTTCACCAGTTGCAATAAATACATAGATAGGTGCACCGGTTTCGTCAATTAATTTTTCACATTTACGTTTAATATCATCTAATTTTGTATGTAGTTTTTCAATACCACCTTGATTAGTAAATATTATCAAACGATAACCATTTTCATGTAGTTCTTTAAGTTTTTTTGGAACGGTTTCATGCCACCATACCCAGTCTGCATGATCTATATGAGAAGAAAAGAAATTTAGAAAAAAAAAAAATTTATTTTTATTTCAAAAATACTTTTAGCAAATTTTGCTCCAGATTTAACATTAATCAATGTTGAATCCATATCAAATGCAGCAACTTTCGAACAACCAGGTAATTTATCATCATAGAGATAAACTAATGGAACAAAACCTTTAGATAATGGTTCACCTTGTTCATACCATTTTAAATTATATAGATTTGTTTCACCTTTGGAACGTTTTATTTCAGTATCAGCGTCTGTTGCAGCTTTGCGTTTCGTTGCTGTGCGTCCTGCCATTGTTAATATAGAATATTTCAAGGTAAAATATTGTATAAAATATAAATTTTTTCTGCCGTATTTATACAGGTATTTTTCTATTATTGACATTATTACATTGTCGTTGTGCAATAACACACGTAGTTTATGCTATTGGTTGCATGATGTATATCAATGAAAAAAAAGTCTTAATAAATGTTTGAAGATGTCATAGGGAATAAATACTGTCATCTAATTAATTAATTGAAAAAAATTAAAATCTGTAATAATTTATGTCAATTATTTTTTTATATTTTAAGAATTAATTCTAACAAGAACTCGTTATTTTTTTTTTCATTTATAATTAATAAAGCAACGGAGTCAAACATATATTTTTCAGGAATTACTTCAAGGTCTTCAGCTTTAAAAGGAAATGTGTAAGGAAATGTTTCGCTTATACAGGAAACACAGATACAAAAATTCTTCTATCTCTGCTGAATACTAACAAATAATTTTGAATACTTTGTATTAAATCCTGACATCGTCCCATTGACGATGCTTTTGTTGATTATTTTTTAATCATAGTGAAAGAATTGACATATAAACACAAGCACTATCATCAACAGTGAAATCACATCGAGGCATCAGTTGTTCATTCACTATGGTATACTCTCTCTCCCTCTCCATAAATTGTACTTTTCCTGTCGGATGTCGGCAGTGATCAAGTTAATATCAAAAAAAATATCCTAATCAATAAAATCCTAATATAACAAAAATATTTATTTTAATCTTAAAAAAACAACATACAATTCCTGTCTTTGATTATATTATTGTCTTTTGTGACTAATCTAAATCTCTTTCATTAGTTTAACTATTGCACAATATATAAGATCAATGCTTGATTAAACAAAAACAAAACAATATCTATTAATTTAATTAACTGTCTATATCCATTTGTTGTCGTCGAACAAGTTCTCGATAGATTCCATTATCAATTTCCATTAATTCTTCATGTGTACCTTGTTCAATTAATTGACCTTTATGTATAACAAATATTCTATCACAACGTTCAATTGTACTTAAACGATGTGCTGATATCAGAATAGTTCGTTGTTGTTGTTTATTTTTATTTAGAAATAATGCATCTTGAATCTAATTTAAACAAATAAAAAAAAAGAATTAATTTTAATACGAATATTTACTAATCGTTCATTAACAGGATCTAATGCTGATGTTGCTTCATCTAATAAAAGTATAGTTGGTTTTCGTATAAGAGCTCGAGCTATTGAAACTCGTTGCTTTTGACCACCTATTTTATTCGAAAATTTTCAAATATATTGTTTTTTTTTGGGTAAATAAAATTCAAACCTGATAAATGACCACCTCGTTGTCCACACATAGTCTCATAACCATTAACAAGATCAATAACAAATCCATGTGCATTTGCTTGTTCAGCTGCATGAATCATTGCTGTATCATTGTCATTATCATTTATTGCATAAATAATATTTTCTTTAATAGATCGATTAAATAAAACAGGTTCTTGTCCAACCATCGCTATTTTTCTATGAAGATATTTATGATCATAATCTTGAATTTCTTGACCATCAATTAATATTGTTCCACTACTTGGATCATAAAAACGTTCAAGTAAATTAATACACGAAGATTTTCCTAAATAATAAAGTATAAAATAAATAATAATAATAATATTGATGAACTTTACCAGAACCCGATGGTCCAACAAAAGCACATGTTTGACCTGCTTGAATATGAAATGTCATGTTCTAGAAAACAAAAACAAAAATAAATCGCATAAGAAAAATAAATAAATTTACCCGAATAGCAACTTCATCTGGCCGTGCTGGATAAGCGAGTGATACATTTTTGAATTCAATTTCACCTTGTAATTCATTTGGTTGAAGTGTACCATTTGGAAGTTGTAATGGTTTACGATCAAGATAATCAAATACAGACTGGCTAGCACCAGCCGCTGCCATTAACGATGTATAAATTTGAGAAATATCCTTTAAAAAAAAGTTTTGTCTTTTTAAAAATAATAAAATATATTTTACTTACATTTAATATTGATCCAAGTGTTAATTGATATATAACAAATGCAAGTAAATCTGGTCCACTAATATGATTTTCATATACAAGTTTCGCGCCATATGAAAGCATGATAACACTCATACCAAGTTGAGCTAACTATTCAACAAAAAAAAAAAAAGGGAATATATTTTGCGGTCAGTAAAATAATTAAAATATCAGTAAAAAATTCACACGTAGTTAGTAGATTTTGTGGAAGTAACACTCAAAAAATATGATTTTTGTTAGTAAAAAAAGAAAAGTAAACCATCTTTGCACAAGTTCATATTTTTTTACTTTCCATTCCATTTTATTTACTGATCGTTTACATTTTATTATGAACCTATCAAATTAATTACTGACCATTTCAATAATTCTACTGATTTTTGAGTTGTTTGTTTTACTGACCACTTAAATGACACCCAAAACAATATAGTTAGCTGTGAACAAAATTTTAACTCTTATTTTCCTTACTTCAACAAACCATTTTTGTGCAGCTGATAATGCAGCTTGTACAAGTGACGCTTTATAAGCTAGATGAAGAATATCAGCAAATCGTTTTAATTCACCCTCTTCATTTCCAAAACTTCTAACTGTTCGTATTGTTTGAATAGTTTCTTCCGCTATTTCTGATGCATCAGCTGATAAATCTTGAACTTTTTCTGATATACGTCTATGAGCATTTCCACTAAATTTAGCAACGATTAATATAAGTGGTGCACCAATAAGACAAGCAACTGTTAAATGTAAACTTAATTTAATCATCATTACAAATGTACCAACTAGAAAAAAATTTGTATTAAACTTTGTTTATGATCAGGTAAGAGAATTCCTCAGCTTCTGATATTTTGAATTAAAGATTCATTTTTTTTGTGGTTTAACTTACTAAATTTTACAAGTGCACCAATACATTGTGCAATATTATTTGCTACAGTTGAACTCATTATTTGTGTATCTTGATTAAGACGTGAAAGTAATTTTCCACTTTCATGTGTATCAAAAAAGCCAATTTCTTGTCGTAAATATGATTGAAATAATTTTGTTCGAAGACGTATATTAAGACGTGATATACATATTGCAAATACACCAATACGAAATCCACCAAGAAATCCTCTAAAGATAAGAGAATTCAATCTTATATTTCAAGGTTTATTTTTTTTGTGATTATATTTACCCAACAAAATTCACGATAACAAACATTATTAAATTATGTTTAAATCGTTTTGCTTCATCTTTAAATGCAACACTAGACAAAAGTCTACCTGTATATAATGGAACAAAAATTTCAGCTAAAATTAATAAATAAAAAGACAATTTTTTTTGATAAATTACTACTTGCATATGGCACCGCCTAATAAAAGTATTGTTCCGAATGTAATCAATGGCCAATCGGATCGACTATATCGAAACAGACGTTTCAGTACACGTTGTTGTTTACGCTTTAGTTCTGGCTCTGTTGTTTTAATAGAGAAAAAAACAAAATAGGATGACTTTTTTTTGTTATTGTGAAAAATAATTCTTAAATCTACCGGTTTCTTGTTTTTTTGAACGACTCATAATTAAGAAAAATAAAAGCGAAGATGGATTAAACAAACAAAACTAAAATATTATTATCAGTCATGCTTTCATTCTTCTTCTTCTTCTTCTTTCTGCTATTTTTATGATAAAGGAAGGAAAAAAAAGAAGAAGATTGTTCCATTCGTCTGACAGAATATTATGTGTGCTACAAAAGAGGTCTGTATATGACGAGAAAAAATCACATTGAAACTCTACATTCAATGATAGTACATATTATCATTTAGATTAATAAATTGAA
>CAJNOI010000011.1:812425-876840 GCA_905250115.1 Adineta steineri | reverse complement strand
ATGAAAGTGCTTTCGAGTACTCTCCCATCTTGGAATACACCAAACCGATGTTGTTGTATGGAGCAGCCAATGAAGGATGATTTGTAGGAAGAGTTTTTTTTCGAATTTTAAGTGCTTTTTCGTGATATGAAAGTGCTTTCGAGTACTCTCCCATTTTGTCATACACCGAACCGATGTTGTTGTATGAAATAGCCAAATCAGGATGATTTGAAGGAAGAGTTTTTTGTTCAATTTCAAGTGCTTTTTCGTAATACCAAATAGCCTTTTCATAATCACCCTGACCATCTTTGACACATCCCAGCTGATGATAATAAAGCCCTTTTTCACTCTCATCAGATGTCTGTTCGACTAATACATTGTAAAGTTCTTCAGCTTTATTAAATTGACCAATTGTAAGCAATAGGTCACCCAATCTTTCCCATCCAGTACTACCACCAGCTTCTTCTCGTATTCGATCAGTAAGCAATCGTAATTGCTGATCATCATCCGATGTTAATTGTAATTCAACTTGATAAAGTTGATTGTTACTGTCTATTTGTTTAATTACATTCACTCGAAACACAGTATGCATTGAGAAGAGAATTTCTTCTTCTCTCTTAATAGCACTCACCTCTTTGACGAAGGCAAATGGTGTTGATTTAATACAAGGATCAATGGACATCATAAAAAGAATGCCAACCATATTCGGTTTTTTGGAAGCATCTTCAGCAAATTCGAGAGATATTTTCTTGTCTTTGCTGGTAGACAAGAAATTGTTAAATGACATAAGACCACCTTCTGCTTTCTGAAGTTTCTCAAAATCTGATTGCATAAGACCTTGTCCTTGATAAACTAGAAAAGATTTTCTTCGATAACTACTGACCTGTTGTTTATACAGTTGTTGAATTTGTTGATGTACATCACGTAAGAAGAAGCCCATATTAATGATTACATCGGCATCCAACATTCGAAGTGCTTGATTGAGCATTTTGTAGGTAAAACACTCACGTGTATACCACCATATTGCTTGTTGTGGACGATAGTCGCGTTCGAATTCATTAATCAGGTGTAATTCACTTGGATTGTCAGTAAAAACTTCACGGCAACAAACTGCTAAATCCTGGATTGCCTTGTGATCATATTCAACATCAAGGAGAATCTCCTTGAATAGCTGTGTGCACATAAAAGTTGGCTCCAACTGATTTAAATTATCAGTTGACGCCATTTCATTTATCGTCAGAAAACTTACGGCAATTGAATCTTGGTCACATTGTTTAACCGCCAATTGTAATGCTTGACAAATTTCTTTGATGTTTGTATGGACACCTTTAATTTTTTTCCAGTTTTGAGTCCATGTCTCATGTCTGGATTTGTTGCTACAAAAGATGTAAATGGCATCTAGCTGTGACATACCATGAATTTGAGGAACCAGATGTTGACCTAATAAGCCAGATGTTATAACAAAGACTTGCTCCTTGTCAACTTTATTGAGTGCTTGGATGCATTGTTCCGATTCCGTGCATAAATTGACATCATTGATCACATTTTTCAATTGAGTGAGTGTGTCTTGGCAATCTGTTTTTCCTTCATCGATGCTGGCATCTACCCAGATGAGAAGGTAGTTTTGTGCCATGCGTTGTCGTGATTGCCGAATATTTGATGATGCTGTTGTTTTTGATGTTGTCGTAACATTTTCTTTTGATTTTTGCGCACCCATGTTGCGTTTAATGAAACTGATAATATTTGATTTAATGGAAAGCTAAAGCTAGTATCTTCTATTTATATAGATAGTGACTTGTTTTTCTCGATTTTTCGGCGACTTTGAATGTTTTTATGTGTTTTTGTTGTCGCTCAAGAAACAAACTCCATGTAGTTACGTTTGAAAATAATATTGTGCTAAGCAAAGAACAGATCAAAACAAGCAACTTTGTTGGTAATATTATTGAAAGAACGAACAAAACAGAAGCTAACAATCGAATGGATTTTATTATTATTCTTTCCAACTTATTCCTACTTTTGTGTACACTATTACTGCAGTTTGCTGATGTGTAGGCGACATTCTTTCATCACATAAAGGTAGAAAGAGAAATACAATTCTTTCACTAAATTATTTTTTCTTTTACACTCTTTGATAAATGTATGAAATTTATTATAGAAAGAAACAATGAAAAAAGCTTTGAGAAAGTTTGCACATAGAGCATGTTTTAAACATTATGCCAATAAATGGAAAAAATAACTGTAGGTTTAACATTCATGAAAGTAGGATCGAAGAAACTTCATTGTCTTCTGTTAAAATAAGCAAAGTGTTTCGTACAAGATCATTGAAGAACTTTATTGAGAATAGTTTTTAAAAAATTCAAAAAATATTAAGGAATTATTTTGTATTCATAAAGGTGCAAATGACTATTTTATTTATTGATTGTAATTGAGAAATAAACGCTCTAAAAATAACGAGGTACTCAAGAACCATATACCTTACATGAGAAAAGAGTCTTCTTGAATACTTCATCAAATAATATATTATTTGAAGTTAGACAAAGCTTCTCTGTGAAATATTTAGATGAAAATTTATTTTCATATTAAAATAAATAATTCGTGCAATGATTTCTTTATCAAGTTATGTGCCGTTTATTGTTTTTTGTATACCAGAACAATTTTTTCAATCTTGAGGGAGTGGGTAATGAATGACAGAAATACACACACCCACCCTCAAGATGGTATCGATTTCGTTAAAAAGATTAAAAGTCTTTTTTAGTTTTAGTGTGGTCTCGACAAATTTTGTATCATTTTCCATTTTCTTTTCTTTCTTTATAATAAGTATGAATAGTCACGAGTGGCTAAAAGCTACTTATAAAATTAAATCATATTTATATTATCTTGATTATCTAAATAGTGACATGTTCCAATGAATACATAGGTTCGAATATAAATCAAGAAATATTCATAGTAGAATGGTAAAAAAATTAAGAAAAAATGAATTACTCAGTATGTGATAACATTTGGGAATATAAAACATTTTAATTCTATTACAGAATGAATTTTATTGTGAGAAAATGTTTTTTGATGAAAAAATATATTGATAAAATCGTTGTTAACTGTTTAACAAATATCTTTAATTAATATTAATAAACGGAATTATTTTTTGTTATTAGATGTAACCAATGTTGGTAAATGTTTAATATCAGGTAAAACCATTTGTTCTTGTGCAATTGGATTATCTAATATTGTTTTTTTCTTATAATAATCTAAGAATAAATTTTCATTCAATAGATGTGGATTTTTCTCAATAAATTCTTTAAAATTTAGATCGTTTGAATTATTTTGTGCAATAGTTAAATCAACCATTTGAATCCAAAAATAAGTCAATGTAAAATGAAATTTAATCATTTGTGATATTTGATTAGATTGAAGAAAATTTTTCATATTATCAAATATTTTATTAACACCAATCCGACGACCATCACGTGTTAAATAAAGCCATGTTATATGTAAATGAATTTTATGAGACCAACATGTCAATGTACATGATTCAAATTCTTTTAATAATTCATCATCATCAAATTCACGAAGAGATTGTGTCTTTATCTTATTATTAGTAGAACTTGATGAAGGTATGATACTTGGTAATGGTTTAATATCTGGTAAGACAACTGCTGTTTTAGCTTGATTACTGAATAATGTATCTTTTTTATAATAAGTCAATGGTAAATCAATTTCATTTAGAATTTGTGGATTCATTAATAAAAATCCTGAGAAATCATTTGTTGGATTTTTTGTTGCTTCACAAGCATAATGAACAATTTGAATCCAAAAATAAATTAATGTTTCATTTACATTTTTAAGATAAAAATTCATATTATCAAATACTGATTTAATTGTTTCTTTTCGACCAAATATCTTTAAATAACACCAAATAATTCTAATTAATGTACGATGATCAAATGTTTCACTTAATAAATCATGTTCGACAAATTTTTCAGCAAATTCTTCATTTGTATCATTATCTACTTGAGATAACCATTGTAACAATTAATTTTCAACTTGACTGACATTGTTTACAGCTGTAGAAGTTGTTGATTGAGAAGAGAGGTGAGATTTCATTGCACGCATTAGCCAGTCTAAACCTTCGTGTACACCATCACCTGTGTAAGCAGAACATGATTGTACGTACCACTGACGATTTCTAATATCATTTAATTTCATTTCTTTGATAGCATATTCTTGTTTTAATCCATTCGGTAAATCAATTTTATTCAAATAGATTAATAAAGGTATGTCTCTCAATTCATCTTCTCCTAGCATACGATCCATATCATCTTTCGACTCATTCAATCGTTCGACATCGTGCGAATCAATAACAAAAATAAGTCCTTGTGTACCATAAAAATAATGTCGCCATAAAGGACGAATTTTATCACGTCCTCCAAGGTCCCACATTGTCATCGAAGCTTTGTTAAATATGACTGATTCTACATTGAAACCAATTGTAGGAATTGTCGTAACATGTTCATTCAATTTTAATCTATAAAGAATACTTGTTTTACCAGCCGAATCAAGGCCCATAATTAATGTTCGATATTCGGATTTACCAAATAATTTACCAAGTATTGTACGAATGTATGATGCCATCAATGTATATACTTGTTATTCTCTCTAAGTTTTTATTCAACTTTAATAAAAATTAGTTTGTTATAGTGCAATAATATGCTTTTTCTTTTCTTTTCTTTTCTTTTTTTCTTTTCTCTATTCTGTTCCTTATACACGTTGCTTAATAGTCAGTTAGACATACATTGACTCGTCAATAACTACAAGTGAATACGTGGAGTAACTGTAGGCACTGACTCATTCGCTTTTTACACCGTTAGATGTTCAGCTTTTACCCAAACATATACAATAGTGTTTTATGCAAGTTTTTTTTTTTTTTGAGACATAGAAGTCTGTTTTCATGACGACAAACATAAAGTGTCAGATGTTAAATGAGAAAATCTCATGAGGGTGTGACCTCCTTGGCTTTTTCACTGGATAAAACATCGATCTATAAGTATGCACTGTAGTCATAGTTTATTTTGATTTCTGTGAATCCCAATTGTATTCTATATATGAGACATCATATAAAGTACATTTGTGTTAAGGTTGGATCATAGAAAATCTTTAGAAAGGAAAATAGAAACTTGTGAATTCGGTTGTATTAGCGATTATTGTCACAGAAGAAAATCTTGAGGATGGGTGTGGGTGTCGCTGCATCATATCCATATGACTGATACCCACACCCACACCCACTCACGGATAGTAATAAGAAATAAAATCATAATTCATAAATAGAATAAAGATTTTCTAATTACATTTCTATTAGTATATCATGAATGATTGATTGTGTTTGAATAATAATTCACAATAAAACTAAAACATTGATATGTTATTAAATATTGAATATGAATATTATTTTCAAATATATTTAATGATTTTTCTAAATAAGAAATATGATTTGAATGATTATAATCATATAATTGACTTCTTTCCATATAAATATTAGCAATACTTAAATAACAATCAGGAAAATATTTTTCATACCATAAAAGTTGATTCATTGAAAATTCTAAAGCTTCTTCATAGTTTTTATTAATTAAATCAATTGTTGATATATTACTATGAATAATAGCCATATTATATTGATTATTATTTGAATATTTCATAGCTTGATAATAATATTCATATGCTTGATCTATTAAGTGTTATTGAAATATTTGATTGATAGAAATAAAGATTTTTCTTTTTTAATTCAAATAATAAATTAAAATATTTCAAAGCTTCATTCCAATTTGTTATTTTCATAAAAAGATCAGCTGAATGATCATAAATTAATGTCAATTAATAAATTACCAAATATTAAATTAATATTTTCTTTATTTCCACATCTTTTTCTTATTGTTTCAATTGCTTTTATATAAATTTGCCAAACGTCTAATTCATTATTAAAATCAACATTTTCTATTTGAAATATTGAACTAATACTAAATAAAATTTCACATTCACCGACATATCCAACATATTTATCAATATCAACAATAATTTTAAATAAAATAACTTTATAATCTTCTGTATTAATTGTACTAAAAAGAAAACTATTCGCAATTTGAATATCAGTTGTTGATGAAAAAAATCCATTTGCTAAAATAAATGAACCAATATTTGATTTTAAATAATTAAATTCGTTAATTGACATTCGACTTTGACCACAATAAAGTATTAATGATGTTTGAATATTTTGTTCTTTATGAATTAATTCTAATTGTTTACAAAGATCAATAATATAAAAACGAAATAAATACCATAATGTTATATTTTCTGTCCGAAATGCACGATTAACTAAACGATAAATAAATGAATCTTTAATATACCAATGAATAGCTTCATCTGATTGATATGTATTACGATAATAATCTTGACATTTATTTAACATAAGATCTTTTGCTTGTTTTGTTTGTGGCATTTGTTTTTAATAATTTAAGAAAGAAAATATATGAAAAAAATGCATCACAATTTGTTAAATCTTCGGAAAATGTTAATGACTGAACTGATTTTAATGATGATATTTCATTTTCAATTGAACTCTTTAATAATTCATGATCAGTACATACATCAACGACATTTGAATATTGACGGGATATATTCAAATATTTTGTTGAATCTTCACAAAAAATAATTATTGTTGAGTTTTTGGAAGATTTTTTGTTAATGAATCAGATAAAATAACTAAGATTCGAAAATTTTCATTTCTTATTCTATCGATTTCCAAGAAAAAATGTTGACAATTATTATTATTTATTTGTTTCATTGGTAGAATTTTGTAAACGATCATAGAAATGAACATTTGACATATCAATTGAATTATTCTTTATTTCTTTTGATTTTGAATTACCCATTCTAAAATATATCAAAATAAAAGTACATTTTGTTTTTTGACCGTTATAAGATGTTTATATGAAAAAGAAAAGATACGCTTCACTGATTCTTTAATATAAAAACATGTCTATATGAGTGATATAATTTTATTTTATTGAAAACAAAATGAATTTCGCTAATATGAATATTTCATGTCAATCATCATCAACGATTAATTTAGTTGAACATGTTCAAGAACAACGTCGAAATAAATTTATTCTAATAATTAGTATTGTTATTGCAATTATATGTTTTATTTCAACATTGATTATGATAATTATCTATGTAGCGACAAGAAGACAAGGAGATACTCATCCGATAATTATTATTTCAAATACTTCATTATATTCATGTATTAATCAATCTGTAGAATATATAACACCACAAAAACCATTTTTTGGTTATAGTCAATATCGAATTGATGCAAGTTCATTCAGTCCAGAAACTCTAATAACACTTAAAATAACAATTTATCCACCAAATATTGGTTGTACTTGGTCATTTGATGTATATCCAATGGATGGTCGAATTATTCCAATAAGTGAACATATAGCAGGTTCGGTTTTTAGTCATTATGATCTAAAACAAGATTCAACTGTAGAATTTCGAAATATTGGTATACTTAAAGATTGGGGTGCTGAAACTGGAAAATTCATTGTAGCTATCGATGGTGCTTGGTATGGAACAGCGGGTGTTGGATGTAAAGGATATGGACTAATGACTGTATGCTTTTCTTCTCCAGGAAAACTAACAAGATAATTTTTAATAACTTTTGTTTGAAAAATAATATCATTAAATGAAATATTTAACTCGAAGATGTGAATTAAATAATGAGATGAACATTATATGCTATTTATTATTTGAAAAGAACTTCATTCAAAAGAAATTTTTAGTTGAAATTGTATTTTTAGTCAGTCTATTTCCTTCACGTCGTTGACTTTTTTTACGACGTCGCTCTTCTTTGTAGACATCTCCTTTGAAACATGATAGATACTTCCAGGCAACACGCTGACAGCATCCCATTCGTCCTTGTCGTTCATTACTTGTATTTACAAATAATATTTGATCAATTCTAGAATCTATCTTTTTTAATCCATGAGCTTTTGGTCCAAAAGAACAATAATCACCCGTACAACCCATATAAAAATCGGCTAAAGAACCTCCGAATGCATGTTTATATGCATTATTCCAATCATTTGGAAACCAATGTTTCGGACCATCCATAAAATAAATAACAGTCACAGTAATATCTGTTGAATCAATATCAAATAGTTCTAATAATTTTTTTTCATTTCTGTAAACTTGCAATCCATCTTGAAAAATTAAATTGAAAATATTTTGATTAACTGTAACATATCTAACATAAGGTTGATAAACAAAATCTGGTCTTTTTGCAAAGCTCAAATGTTTTAGTGGGCTTCGTTTATATTTTGAATGCCAAGAATAACCATTATACATATAGAAATTATAACAACGACGAGTAACTAGTTTATTGATATCATTTGATGATTGACTATATTTTTTTAAGAATTCGATCAATTGCCAACGTTTTTTTTTGTCTAATGACATATTATTTGATGAATCACTATGTACTATTTCTCCAGAACAATATTTGCAATATCGAATCGTTTTATTACTCTTATATTTTCCATCTCGTCGCATATTATTAAACACAAATCAAAATCATTTGTTCTCTTTTAATATTTCTTAGCTTTTTATAATATACATAACTCTTGAGCAATTACAATAAATATTTCGACACTCTCAAAACACGTCATATGACTCAGTTTCTTATGATATTTTTCTTGTCGCACTTCCTTTTACCTATCACTCGATCACATATTTCGTAATCGTTATAACATGTTTTGATAATTTATAATTCTTTTTATTCTAACATAATTATGGATTTAATATAAAACCAAGCGTTTTATAAGTTTGATATTTTGACGAATGAATATAAAGTTTAAAAATGCTTTAGTTTTTATTAGAGTCAATTTTATAAAAAGTAGGATTTCTTTATCATAATATTTCAAAATTGATTTTGAACTCTTTTATCTATATGCACTATAGCAAGACAATTAAACTGTCCAACTTATTCCTGAGTCGTCGTATAGAACGTTTCGATACATCATCGTTTTTTCAAACATGCATTGACAATATTTGTCGATGATAATGAACGAGGTGCTATATAAAAATAGCCGAATGTTTTTTTTAAAGCTTTATAATACTTTGTTTATACGAACGTTTCGTTATTTTTGTTATTAATATTATTTTCATCTACCTCCATATTAAAAATAAAATTGGCGTTGCCTCATTATTTTAATTTATTCAATAAAATAATGATCTGTATATAAAATTAAGAAATATTTCAAATATTTAAGTTCGCGCTCTTTTCATACAATTAAATAAAATATTATATATTGAATATTATGCTATTCAAATAAAATTATATGATCAAAAATATGCCATAGTTACACGATCATTTGCGCCAAAAAAATGGTCATTTGTGCCATGTTATTGACAAAAAAATAATACATGTAAATAGATAATTCCCGTTTCTAGACCCTATCCTTACAGTCTAGGAAACATGCATCTACAGACGCGCTCATACCAACACCCACACCCTTCTATAAATGAAGTAAAGTAATTAAAATTACTTAGTAGCCTTCGTGATTTACGACAGTATCCTGAAAAAAGAATAATGCAAAATAGATAAAAGTATATTATTTATTAAACTGTTCATTATCGTATAGTCGTATATCTACATTTTTTTCATAAAAGATCGTTGACTATTGTTCATGTTCGATCTCGGAATATAAAAGTAGAGAATAACATTCAATCATTTCTAATAAATATAAATATCGTCAGTAGAAATATATTAACTTAAATGATTCAAAAACTTAATAAATATCTCAAATGTTTCTTTGTTGTAAAGATCAGTTGTTCTTTCGCATACATTTAATTTAATTGATCAATTGCTATAATTTACAGTGTTCTCTGTGAAACAATTAAGTGTGATAGCCATTAAATATTGAGAAATCATTCTAAGATATATCGTCAAACAATTTCTCTGTTAATCTGAATCCGAGATCAGAAGACTTTAGTTAACTTTTCTACATTATAAAATAAATTATAATTCATCATATCTTTAATGTGTCTAAATTGATCAACAAAGCATAAACAAATGATTGTTCTTCTCATTTCTTTCTTATTAATGATGAATACTCATTGATTAATTCAACTAGATCATGTTTTGATAACATATCGGTATATATATCGCAGTTTTCTCACTTTTTCTTCATCATACGAGGTCTCGTTCAACACTATTACAATTGGATTCCATATAAGTTATGCTTCTTTTATTACAGAGAACACTCGTAAAGGATTAGAAATGCAAATATGTCTGAGAAGGTCATTTATACACATACATATATGTACGTGTATTACCTTATCAGTCGGCTTTGTCCATTACATTTTTATTATTTACAGAGTTGTTCTCTGTATGCGCGCGTGAGACACTATAAACTAGAATTAATTCAAAAATAAGTGAACAAAATATTCTTTCATTTATCAATTAATTTTAGAGAAAGTATCAACTCGTAAGGGCCGGTTACGAAAGCCCAGCTTTTTTTCACGTTTTACTGGGTTTTCGGGTTACGAGTTGATATTTCCTCTAATGTTATACATATTTTTACAAATGCAATACTGTCATTCATAATTTTTATATGAGGATGAGTTGGAGGTAATGCACGCTGGTTTATGTCCTGAGCACGTTCATAATATGACAGTGCTTTCGAATAGTCTTTCATATTGAGATATACAACACCAATGTTCTTGTATGAAGTAGCCAATGAAGGATGATTTGAAGGAAGAGTTTTTTCCCGAATTTCAAGTGCTTTTTCGTGAGATGAAAGTGCCTGTGAGTACCCTCCCATGTTGTCATACACGAAACCGATGTTGTTGTATGAAGTAGCCAAATCAGGATGATTTGAAGGAAGAGTTTTTCCCCGAATTTCAAGTGCTTTTTCATAAAATGAAAGTGCTTTTGAATAGTCTGTCATACTGTGATATACACCAGCGATATTGTTGTATGATGTAGCCAAATCAGGATGATTTGAAGGAAGTGTTTTTTGTCTAATTTCAAGTGCTTTTTCGTGAGATGAGAGTGCTTTCGAGTACTCTTCCATCTTGTTATACACATTTCCGATGTTGTTGTATGAGGTAGCCAAATCAGGATGATTTGAAGGAAGAGTTTTTTGAAAGATTTTTAGTGCCTTTTCGTAATATGAAAGTGCTTTCGAATAGTCTGTCATACTGCGATATACACCAGCGATGCTGTTGTATGATTGCGCGAAACCATGATGATTTGAAGGAAGAGTTTTTTCTCGAATTTCAAGTGCTTTTTCGTAAAATAAAAGTGCTTTCAAGTATTTTCCCATGCTATCATACACATCACCGATGTTGTTGTATGAAGTAGCCAAATCAGGGTGATTTGCAGGAAGAGATTTCTGTTGAATTTCAAGTGCTTTTTCGTAAAATGAAAGTGCTTTTGAGTACTCTCCCATGTCGTGATACACCAAACCGATGTTGTTGTATGAAGCAGCCAGGTCAGGATGATTTGAAGAAAGAGTTTTTTGTTGAATTTCAAGTGCTTTTTCGTAAAATGAAAGTGTTTTCGAGTACTTTCCCATCTTATAATACACAGTACCTATATTGTTGTATGAAGTAGCCATATTAGGATGATTTGAAGAAAGAGTTTTTTGTTTAATTTCAAGTCCTTGTTCGTAATACAAAAGAGCCTTTTCATAATCACCTTGATTCGAATGCACTAATCCCAGCTGATTATAATGATGCGCTTTTTCCCCATCATCAGATGTCTGTTTGAGTAATACGCTATAAAGTTCTTCAGCTTTATTAAATTGACCAATTCTAAGCAATAAGTTACCCAATCTCTTCCATCCACTACCACCACCAGCTTCTTCTCGCATCCGATCAGTAAGTAATCGTAGTTGTTGATCATCATCCGACGTTAATTGTAATTCAACTTGATAAAGTTGATTCTTATTGTCCATTTGTTTAATTGTATTCACTCGAAACACGGTGTGCATTGAAAAGAGAATTTCTTCTTCTCCCTTAAAATAACTCTTCTCTTTGATGGAGGCAAATGGTGTTGATTTCAAACAAGGATCAATGGACATTATAAAAAGAATGCCCACCTTATTTGATTCTGTTGAAGCACGTTGAGCAAAACTGAGGGACACTTCTTTATCTGAACTGGTGGATAAGAAACTGTTAAATGACATAAGTCCACCTGTTGCTTTCTGAAGTTTCTCAAAGTCGGATTTCAGAAGACCTTGTCCTCGATAAACTTCAAAAGTTTTTCTTCGATAACTACTGACTTGTTGTTCGTACAGTTGTTGAATATGTGTATGTACATCACGTAAAAAGAAGCCCATATTGATGATTATATCAGCATCCATAGTTCGAAGTGCTTGATTGAGCATTTTGTAGGTAAAACACTCACGTGTATACCACCATATTGCTTTTTGTGGATCATAGTCACGTTCGAATTCATCGATCACTTGTAATTCACTTGAATTGTCAGTAAAAACTTCGCGGCAACATTCTGTTAAGTCCTCGATTGCCTTGCCATCATATTTAATATCAAGGAGAATCTCCTTGAATAGTTGTGTATACATGAAAGTTGGCTCCAACTGATTTAAATTATTAGTTGAAGCCATTTCATTTACCGTAAGAAAACTTACGGCAATTGAATCTTGGCCACATTGTTTAACCGCCATTTGTAATACTTGACAAATGTCTTTAATATTTGTATGGACACCTTTAATTTTTTTCCAGTTTTGAGTCCATGCCGCATGTTTGGATTTGTTGGCACAAAATATGTAAATCGCATCTAGCTGTGGCATGCCATGAATTTCAGGAACCAGATGTTGACCTAATGAACCTGATGTTATGACAAAGGCTTGTTGCTTGTCAACCGTGTTGAGTGCTTTGATGCACTGATTCGGTTCTGTGCATAAGTTAACATCATTGATCACATTCTTCAATTGAGCCAGCGTATCCTGGCAGTCCTTGTCTGCTTGGTCGATGCTAGCATCCACCCATAGGAGAAGGTAATTTTGTGCCATACGTTGTCGTGGTTGGCGAATATTTAATGATGCAGCAGCATTTTGATTTGATTTTGATCCTCTCATTTTGATCTTATGATAATTTGTTGTTGAAGGTAAACTTGTCCGTAGACTTTGTTGTTTGAATGAAAAAAGATCACCGGTCTTCTTTATACAGGCAGCGGCTTGTTTTTTTCGATTTTTCGGCGACTTAGAATGTTTACGTGTTTCTGTTGTCGCTCAAGGACGAACTGCACGTAGTTACGTTTGAAAATAATATTGTGCAAAACAAAAAACTGATCAAAACAAACAAATTTGTTGGTAATATTATTGAAAGAACGAACAAAATACAAGCCAACAATCTAATCCATTTTATTATTATTCTTTCCAACTTATTCTTGCTTCTGTCTACACCATTACTGCAGCTTGCTGATGTGTTGGCGACATTTTTTTTCACCGAATAAAGGTAGAGAGACAAATACAATCCTTTCGCCGAATTATTTTTTCTTTTACACTCTTTTGTCAGACATCATATTAATGATTGAAACAAACACTGTACACTTAATATAGATGAAAGTAAGATCAAAGAAACTTCTCTAACTAATCTAATTTATTTTAGATAATGAATTCCATTACGACAATGAATTATTGTAAGAACGTTCTTGATTTCTGTTGGAAAAAGGGAAGTGTTTGATTGAAAATAGCTTTCAAAAAGCACAAGAATATTAAGAAATCTTTTCATAATTTGAGTATGAAATACTATTGTTGAACAAAAAAGAAATAATTGTGTATGCATAAAGGTGCAAATGACTATTTCAATTGTTGATAGCAATTGAAAAAATTAACTTTCTCAAAAAATGAGATGTTGAGGAACTCTATATACTTTACATATATTGAAAGTTTATTTTCATATTAAAATAAATAATTTGTGAAATGATTTCTTTATCAAATAATGTGCCGTTTATTGTTTTTTATACACCAGAACAACTATTTCAAGACGACACGGATGATTTTGTTGTAGTAAATAGTGTATATATAAATGGTGGTAGAATTCATCCTATTCTAGTTAATAAAAAAGAAGAAATTGATTACATATGGTAATAATCTTGCAACAGTATACATGTTATGCATCACTAAACTGATGTTCATTACAAGTCACATTGCATGAAAATCATAAAGAAAAATATTAGTAATAGTAACGATATAAGACGCAAATAATTTCTTTTTGTTTAAATCGAAAAACAAAAAGCCATTATTATGATTAGTCATGTGGCTTCTTTCGATTTTAAATCGTTCCGCGAAAAGAAGCTCTATCGATAATCTATAGTTAGTCTTTTAAAATGCAAACATAAAGAGAAAGAAAGTACATTGACAACGAAACAAACAAACGTTAATGCAGTTTTATTATTCTTGCCATTCTATTTTCGTTCTTGTGTGTAAAGAAACGAATTCAAAAAGAACAACACAGTTGCATATTCCTCTTTCTTAGTCATTCGTCTGTCACTATGGTTTCATTGTGTGGATGTGGGCGAAGAAGAGTAATCACACCAACACCCACACCCTCAAGATCGATTACAATTAAAAAATTGATATGGATATTTTCATTTCATATTCGGCAAAAAGCGTTTTTTTATTTTCAACTTTCAAAACACAAAAGAAAAAAAAAAGAGAATGACAAATCATTAAAAAAGAAAAACAATCAACATAAACTATGTTGTAACGCAAAAAATTTCAAGCGAAACAACATGCTACACAACAAGCACATACAACAAATAAAGAAGAAATAAGCCTAAATATTTGCTAGTTAATCAAGTATCACTGACGCTTTTATGAAAACAAAAAAAGATCAGTTTTAACGACGAAATTGCACAAGATAACGTAAAGCTACTTGTGATTCATCATATACAATATATTCATTATAATTAAGACCATAAAAACCAACTTTAACATCTGTATTATCGATCATATTACCAAGTGGCATACGAACACCATAATTTCGTGTAACTATATATCGTGGATCAGGTATAAGTCGACCAGTACCTTTACGACTTTGAAATTGATTTAAATCAAGTTGTTTTGTACCACCATCATCATTATTTAAACCCATTTCTTTAATTTCACCTAAAGCAACTTCACATAATATCATAAAACAACGTTCACCACCACCATCATTCTGTTTTACACCTGAACAATAACCAAGACTTTTTGCAAATGTATCTGCTGTATAAATTCCCTATTATACAAAACAAAATTTAATAGAATACAAATCTAAAATTTTTTTGACATACTTTTCCAAATAAACTTCCACTTGCCATAGCAGCTAATGGTCCAACAAGAAGTCCTCTCGTAAGTATACTAATTAAATTACGAATATTAGTACCATGCCATAATAAATAATGATTATCAAGATTCGATTTATATAAACGTTCATCCTCGTTTGGACGTGCAATTTTAAATATTTGTTCAACTTGTATACTTGATGCACTTGCCCATATATAACGTAAAATTAATTGTGAATCAATATCATCTTTATTCATAGCTTCAAATTGACAATTTATTGATTTATATAAATAATCTAATGGTGAAATTGTTTTTAAATTAGCCTGTATGCGCCTTAAATTATTTTTTCTTGTTGTTTAAGTTGACCTTCATTATCAATAATAGGTAGCTTTTCATCGGCATAACCTCGTAATGGTATTATTGTATAATATTCATTTATATATTTATAAATCGAATCTAAAATAGTTTTAAATTGCTTTTGTTGTTCAATTGTTTTTCCTCGTTGTATTGCTAAAGTTAATTCTTGTTTTTTCTCAATATTATTTTTTAATTCAATTAATAAATCACGTGCTTTTTGTAATGTTTCACGTTTTAATTGTGATACAGGCATCCATTCAATATCTAATTGTGTTTTATCAATATTTAAACGTATAGCTTGACGATTAATTAATGTTTTAAGAAAATCTTTAAATATGGATGAATGAAGTTTGGATGATACATGTTCAGTTTGTAAACGTTCAAAATCAATGGGTACATTTGAATATTTATGTATTTCACGTTCATTTAATTTCAAATTGATTTGTATCTTTCCATGCATTACCAGTTTTTTCACGAAAGACTTTTAAAAATTCTTTTCGACATTCATCTAATGTTGAATATGGTGTTAGCTGATATTGACCTTCAGCATCACCAATACGTCCCCAACGTGTAAAAAGAAAATATAAATTATTTTTACTTTTATGTTTTATTATTTGCGTACGATAAAAATTATATAAACCAACAATACCATAATTAACATTAGTTTTTGTTAAACGTACATCATAGGGTTCATTTTTGTCTGTACCGATTAAAACTTCACCTGTAACACTCATACCAGATAAATGATCAACTTGATAGGCAGTATTTTGTGTATGTGATGGATGTTTCGAAATATATTTATCAATTAATTGTTGAGCATCAGAATAAAAATCAGGTTGATCAAGAAGATTTTTATTTGGATCATTAATATAAAATCGTTCAATGATGGCTTGAGTTAAATCTGTATCATCATTAATTAATTTGGGTGTGGGTGTGAGTTTGAGTCAGGGTTGTCAAATCCAAATTTTAGAAATCAGGGTTTTTTTTAAAAAAACAGGAGTTGATCAGGAGACGTTTTTCAAAGAAATCAAAAGAAAAATACGACAGTACCACGTACTTTATTTGCGAAAAAGCAAAGCTTTCCACCCTCAAATATTTATCATTTTGGTTTTTAAAAAACGAGCAATGAAAATGTCTATCGGAGTGAACAAAACAGATACAAATAGGTTTTGAGAAATCACCAAAGAATTGAAATAGAATAGAACAAACCATTTTCTACGTCTTTTTTGATATTCTTGCTTCACGATTGTATTTTTCTTTTGAGTAAATTGATGTTAACTCTTCTTTACTATTTCAGGGATTTTTTTGATTTTAATTTTGTACTCAACATCCATTATAATCATTTTTCATTCTGTTCCTATTATCATATCATCAACATTTTGTGTGACTGAAATTGACTCATAATTAATTCTTGAAGCTCATTGTTTATCGATCTATATTAGCAATGAAACCGAATCGATTGTAAAAAAAATCAATCGACCCGTAGAGATGGAAATTTTACGACTTGAAATTTTCCGAAAGTCTTTTTTGTCGATTCTGTTTTTGACCATAAAAAGCTAAGATATCGTATAAACTTCTGATAGAGTAAGTACAAAACGGAACAAAATACAGGTTATTTAATTATTTGTTATGAGGTTCACTTTAAAAAGATGATTTTTGTTGGAGGTCTCATTGATGCTCTCCGAAACTACTTCCTCGCACAAAAGTGTTTCGCCTCTTCGTTTCTTTGCTATCAGACTTTACATAAAATTTATTACCGGGTAGAGATATAATTTGAGTTTTATTTCAGTGTGGTATACAGATCATATAACAATAAAACTCTTGAGTCATATCTTTACTTGGCAATAAATTTTATACCAAGTATGATAGGACAGAAATAAACAGGGAGAAAAGACTTTTATCCATGAGTGTATCTCATATTTGGGTCCATTTTTCTATAAAAATTGCTTTTCAAAAAAATTTGAGGTTTTTTTCACTAATTTTTTGTCTATTTCACCAGAATTTGTTCGGTACAACATGTGATGGCAATCGATCAGTTTACCGATTAGACTAGTTTACCATTTCGTAACAAATTTTCGGTACTGATCCGTATCATGTCATAAAAAATATATAGAAATATCGTATATATACACAGTATGAAATCGAGCTTTGTAAATCAGAACTTGTATTTTTTCAAAAATAAAATCCTGTTATGAGGGTGTGAGTATTTTAACATTAGTATCTACAACCACACCCTTCAAAATAATGACTTCTGGTAATAATATAATTGATTTATTTTTATTTATAGTGAATAAGTATACGAATAAATCATAATCAGCAACAAAAATTGCTTTCTGATAACAAAAAAAGGCGACTTAAAGACTGAAAGGTTAATTTATTGTTTTCCGAATTGAGTAGAAATAATCCGATTTCTAACTTTTCGACCTGGCAACCACGTCTAGAGCTCTTCTCGCTCATTGTCATCTTCAAGCTCAAAGTCAGAAAGTATTTCCGCTCCTGCTTCTCGTATTAAAACTTTGCTTGTAGTCTTGCGCGTTGTTGTCTCCAATCGATCGATTTCGTGTTCACCTTCAATATCGAGCCGTTGAATGACACCTGTTCGCGTGTCGACTATCCAAGAAGCATTCCATCGTTTATCTCCCGCCATCCCATTTAAGCAGACACAGTTGCGACCTTCGATAAAAGCTAGATGTTGTTCATCGTCGATTTTAACCAACTCGTAATTCACTTCAAATACACCTCCATCCATTTTGACTGCCCACTTTTGTCCTTCGTGAAATTCAAAATCAGGTGCCATCAAACTTCCAGGTGAAGGAAATATCGCCCACGAGCTTGAGAATATACCATCTACAGATCGGAAGTCTCCCGAATGAGGCCATTCCTCTAAACGATCATAGTAGGGTCGTTTCATGAGTAGATCATATACCTGGGCAAAGAAAGGCTCCAATTTTACCGCTAGATTGATTATGTCGACAACTGTCTTATTTTCGACTGCTACAGTATGTTCCACACTTTCTATTTCTCGGTATTCAACGTTCTGTTCATGGCCAGTCTCATAGTTTAGAACTCTTGTTCTCTCGATTGTGTGATAAAAAAGTTTTAAACCGAGTTCGGGACGAAATTTCAAGCTGACAGGTGTTCGAAGCTCGTTTTGGATAAAACCAAAGAGAAAGTACCATTGTAGCGGACCAATAAACATATTTCTTGATTTTAAGGTGAGAATGTTGTTTTTGTGTAGATGGTGACGATGAAATGAGTAAGCGCGCGCAGAAATGGATGCTTATTTGACTAAGTCGCCAAACAAATACTGTGATGACGGTGATGTACCTTTTTGTCGAAAAGATTAAAAAAATGTGAGAGTGGGATGAGTGTGAGTTTGAGTATGGGTGTGAATGTAGATGTGGGTGTTTGGGTTTAGGTGTATCCTATTCTCCCACACCCACACCCACACCCTAGTCACATCCGCACCGTCATTCATTCTCACCTTCACCTACATCCACACTCACACTCACATTTATGCTCGGATCGAAACCTTTACAAACATGCGCTTACAACTTTCCAACTATAAGGAAAGAAGAAAAAAAACGTTTTTTTTCCTATGTCAATAATTGATGTCATTATCAATATCATATAGTGAATGTTGCTTTCGTAAGATGTTTTGCAAAAAAAGACATATAATTTTGTGTCAATAGTTACTGAATAAAAACGTACGAAAGAAAAAGAGCGCAAGTATGAAAAAAGACCGGGTAGAGAAGTCTGATTCATCATTCCTCACTGAGAGTGAGGGTATGGGTGTGGGTGACTTCTCATGACTTTGAGAACTACATAATCACCCACAGCTATACCCTTTTGATAGATCACATCATTTCGAAACGCTCAACAAATAATTCGACTAAACAACTGTAAATTTTGATAAATCATAAAAATCTAATGTTATTAATATCTTGTTATGTACCATTAAAATTATCCGAATAGAATGAAAATGAAATATATCCAAGTATGAGTATTAATTTTGAAAAAAGGATACACATCTATTTGTAGAGCTTGATGGACGCATGTAATAGTATGTTTCTTTTTTTTCTTGTCGAACTTTAAATGAGAAAATATGATGATTTTTATTTATAGAATTATTTATACTCATTTAGAATAAATTTCTAAGCATTTTTTAAGAACATCACTATGTACCGATATCTGATGATTAAATATTTATATTCAACAATAAATAATGTCATATAAAAATCTAATGGATCTTGAGATCATCATATCTTTGTATAATTTAATTGAACAATAATATCACAATGAATAACAAAAAATATGCAAAGATAAATGAATAAATTACAGTTAACACATAGGAAACATAAATAAGAATTATATTAATATTCTGCCTTTATTTAACGAAGTCTTTGTAGTTATTTGCACTAAATTATAAACTTTATCGATATATTCTATTCTTTTATTATTCAAATCTTATCATGTTTTACATCTATTATCTTGAATTTTTATATACAATCCTTCGCAAATAATCAACTGTCTAGTTTTTAATAAAATATCCATAAAAATCGTGCTTTGAATTGATATTATAATGTGAATAAATTCAAAGTTAAATGAATATTATAAATTTTCATCAATAGAGATGTCACTAATTTCTCTATTTTTAAGAAAAAAATTCTTCGCTTTTTCGTCTTTAAAAAATTTCGATTGAGTCATTTTTAACAACTATCAATTCTCAACGAAGAGATCCGATAGATAAATTTATTTCTGAAAGTAAAATATAATTGATCGTTTATTTTACAAAAAAATAATTCGTTCATTTAGATTGATTTATTTCAATAGAATAAATTTTATTTATTCCACACGACTTTGAATAATTTGTTCAAGTTGTGCACTTGACACATGTTCTTCCGGTCCCCAATGAACTACACCTGGAAAATTATTTGGATCAACACGTCCTGAATTAGCTTCTATTTGGTAATTACCATTTGCCTGAATATTCGACAAAGGAATACCTGCTGGAGGAACAATTCCTACACCAGGAACTTAATAAAAAAAAAGATATTTTTTATTATTATTTTAAAAATCAAAAATAAATCTAGGAAGTATTACCTGAATCATATCCACCGGCATAACCACTGAAAACAGCATTATCCTCGTTTTCCATGCGAATTATTTATTAATATTGATATATAACTATGAAGATAAAAATGATCAAATGTATATATAATTTTTGTTCGATTGCTTATATTTATAGGAGATATATCTTTTCTCTTTCGTTATGCTTCATTTCACCAAAGATGAAAAATAAGAAATATTATTCAATGAAAAAAAGAACACGTGAAGCTTTTTGGGCGTAGTCTCTGATAATTCTATCATTTAATAGACGCAAAAGTTTCTTTTACAACAAGGTGAGATATATAGAAATGAGTCAGGTAAATTCAAAGAAACAATTTATCAAATACAGAATAGAATAATTCAAAAAGTTTATCTGTCTTCAACTGATTTCTTTTTAATATAAATTCATTAAATAATCTATTTACTTTAACGAAATACGATAGATGTTATTTAAAGAGATTTTTTGAAACGAACAAAATTAATTGTGACTTCTGAATATTATTCTGATTATTCCTGATAAGATTTAACCCTTTGATTACGGTTTTTTTTAAGATGAATTTTCTTTTCTTCATTTCAAAACAACACATCCATAATCGCCAAATGTAATAGTTTTTTTATGCTTCACTATGAATAGCAATACAACAAACGCTTTGATATAATTAAAAGTAAGAAAATCCTACCATCATTTGAATATTAAAATGAGCAACAAACAAACTTTGAGGACAAATATTAAGAAAAAAAAAGCGTTTGATTTAAGATAGTTACGACATTATTAATTATTTTGATCAAAACAAATCAATTACTTTCGTAAGACATTTCATAAAACGAATCACTTTAGGAGAAATCGTAAGACTATATTCTTTGAGTTGAAGAATAGAAGAAAAAAAATACTTCATTTCTGTGTTGTGAACATTATATTTATTTAATTTAATCACACGATTTATTTGGAAGAAAAGAAAAAAAACTTCTGAACTAATTTTTCAAAATGGCAGTAAATCTTGTTAAATACGAAATAGTTATTATTTGTTTTGACTAGAACCATTTACAGTATATATGACAGAAGAATATAAAATCTTCATTCTCGGAAAATCTATACAACACAAATAAAACAACAGAAAGAAAAAAAACATTTCAACAAGATGAGTTTGTTGCTAGTCAGAATATTTGTTTTAATTTTACTAAAACTATGATTCATCGATTAGATGTATGTGAGTGCTACTTTTGTAATGAGTTGAAAAAGAATATTTACTCATTTTTATATTCTCTAAACGTTAGCAGAAAGTAATGGGTCTTTTGCCTGATATTCACACATCAATGCTCGAATTCATAATGAGAAAAATTTGAAGGATGTAAAATATTAAAACTTGTCCTTGAACTCATCTTTCTCCGAAAACTTAAATAAAAATAAACTTTTAACGAAGTTTGATATTATTTGAATCCTGATTTCTACATGGAAAATCTTTAATTTGTCGAAAATGCGATCCAGTTTCTTTCTTACACTGCCATAGAATAAAGAAGATCGAAGATTCAATTTGATCTGATTTTTTTAATAGTTAATAAAAAGAAAAAAACAGTATTTTCCAGTACATTTAGTAGTTTTGTCAATATTTTCTTTCCCTGCGTTGCTAGAGACTCATTATACACACCTATTCTTTTTTTTCTCTCTCTCTCTCTATCGAGTATATAATGTTGAGTTTTCAGTGAGAATTTCTGTCAGTGAAATGCGGAAATTAAAAAGACACTTATACGTTATGACAATAAGTTTAAATATTTTTTTACTATCAGATTGTATTAGAACAACTATCCCCTTTGGTATTATCTTTGAGGTAAGTTTATATATGTGCATGAACATATAAAAAGAGAGGAAATCAATAATGACCATGTAGAATTAATTCACGTTTACACGACTTATCAACAAAAATTTCTTTTTTAGGAATTTAATCGTAGAAACGTACGATGGAAAGAAGAGATGACGTAGATCATCGTCGTGGTTTGCGTCGATTCCACATCGAGCTCAATCTGTTCGAAACGGACTTGACTGATGCACAGACGATCACCATTCAACGATGGTCAACGCGCATTTACATTGTCCTTCTCCTTTCCGCGATGTCCATTCTACTTGTGTACAGAGGTAATGAGGTTTTGAGGTATAGACATATTAGAGGTATAGAGATATTAATAATACTAATATCTCTATATCTCTAATACCTGGTTCATATCTTTCATGAGATATGTTCCAGTGCTTTTGTTACACAAGAATGGATCGATCTACTCTTCGATGATACAACGTTCATGCGCGACGGCTAGCAATCAGTTCCAGATATATTACGGAAACTCTGCAAATTCTCACAAACGACTATCAATAACGATGGCGGACTAGACATTGCGGTTACTGATACTAGCACACACAAGATTATGAACATTTTTTTGAATAAATGTACGCGATGGGTATTCTGATCCAGACTTATATAATGCTGAACATTCTTATTTTTCGCTTAATATTTTTGTATATCACATATAATTGCTTGCGTTTTGCACAAAAATTAAAAAAATAAAAAAATACCCCCTATTCATTCTGACTATGATTTAGAATCTTTCTCATTCCAGACAAAAGCTGCAACAGAAGCAGTATATGTAAGTGCAGACATTGTATTCATTTGACACTCGCATTACTCTGATTAAATAACTTGTCGTCGTTTAATCGGCTTTGGCATTTTCCAAGTAGAAAAAATTAAGACAAAAAACAACCTCTTCAAATAACAAACTAATCTCGTCGGCAAGAGTAGAATGAAAAGAAGATGTAAACAGTTTTCTAATTTGCATAATATTAGATATGTAATATTAATATATCATTAGAAAAAGAAAAACGAGAGAAAAAGAAAACGAAGGTACTTTTGTCGGACAAATAAGTTCACTTGTAAAAGAGATTAAGAAAAAGTGCATGGAGTCGCTGTTAGTGACTGTGAATATTTTAAATGATATTCGTCAATATATACTCTATATTTATTATGTCATACTTATTGCCGGATTTATTGGTAATATTCTTAATATTATTGTTTTCACTCAGCTCAAATTGTTTCGAGCAAATCGATGTGCTTTCTATTTGACTGTTGAATCTATAGTTGATATTGGCTATATTATCGTTCTTTCTACTAGTACGATTTTACAAACAATATATGGAAATGATCCATACGGATATATATTCATCTGGTGTAGAATGAGAACAATACTGTTTCAAACATTTACACTCACATCGTTCTTCACGATATGTTTTGCCGCTTGTGATCAGTTTTTTTCGACAAGTTACCGATTGAATATGAGACAAATGTGTACAATCAAATTGACTCGATGTTTCACATTAGGAACTGGTTTGATTTGGTTTATTCATAGTATTATATATGGTCTTTTTCTCAATGTTAATCCATCACTTGGATGTGTCATTACAAATCCTACAATGACACTCTATTCATCATGGTTTTTCTATCCAGTTTTGTATGGTCCTTTGCCAATTCTTATTGCATCATTATCTAGCTTATTTGCTTTTAACAATGTTCGTCGTATTGTTCGTCGACAAGTACCGATTGTTCGTCGCCGACTCGATCAACAAATGACAGCTATGGTATTAATGCGTGTAGTTTTTTTTGTCATTTTTACATTGCCATACGCTATTTATCGCATCTATACTATCAATATTCCGAATCCACAATCGAATGTTTTGCATTATGCAATCAGACAATTACTTCAAGCATTTTTCACTTCATGGACTGGTGTAAATTTTGCAGTACAGTTTGATTTTTATTTGATTTCTACTAAATATCATTATGTATTTATTCTATAGGTCACCTTCTATATTTTTGCCGCTTCATCAGCACGATTTCGTCGTCAAGTGAAATATCTAATAAGAAAATATTGGCGACAATGGAAACATTGCTCTTTTTGTGCTGCTCAAAATCAAGTTGGTCCTATAAATACAGTATCGGGTAATTCCGACATTGATCTGGAATGAAATGTATCATCATTATGTCTGAGCCTTAACTTTGTTTTTTTTCTTTTGATATTTAATTAATATTTAATCCTTGTTAATCCTATTTGCAATAAATATATATAACTAAAATTAAAATAATATTATAAAGTAGAAAAAAATGAAGTAACAGTTCTCGTGATAAGTTCTGCATTAGTTGATTAACATCAATTTTTTTCTTCTAAATAAAAGTATTCCATGGGTTACATAGTTTGATACCCTACAAAATTCATGGCAGCTGCTTTGACGTAGTTCGTGTCCTATTTAACACGCCATTGTAACAGGAGACTAAGATTAATCTGCGTAATCATATTTTAACATCTAATGAGTAAACGAGAAATATTTATGATATTTTCTTCATTCAACAAAATAAGAAAAATGAATATGTCAAATTCTTCATTGATGTTTGCTCAAAATCAAATCGTTTATTACGGAGCAACCACTCTTTTCATTATGGGCAACATTGGAAACGCTTGTATTATACTGATTTTTCGTCATAATCGTCGTAATTCTTGCTCAATGTATCTCATTGCTGGAGCAGTGATGAATAGTTTGTGTCTCGCTCTCAACATTCCTCAGTATCTTTACACGTCTTTTTATGGTGATTTAACTGCACGCTCACTAATCTACTGCAAGATACGGGTCTACTTAGTTAATGCATGGGGCGAAATGGCTAGACATTGCATTGCATTCGCTAGTATCGATCGATATGTAATGACGAGTGACAATGTCCGTGTTCGAGCTTTGAGTAAACCATCAATCGCATTATGGGTCATAGGTATCGGCGCAGTTGTTTGGCATATCATACCTACTTTCTCATTGATCCTATTGTCAATTGTAAACGGACGATGTAGCTCAAACGGTCTGTACCTTATCTTCTACAATGTGCTTTTTATTTGGTTGATTCCGTGTGGAGTGCTGATCAACTTCGGCTATTTGGCCTATTCAAATATCAAACGATCACATACACGTGTGCGACCAATTGTAAGTCAGCGTAATGTAGTTGTTGTTCGTCGACAGGATCGAGATTTATTTATTATGGTATTGACTGAAGCAATTGCCTATATTATATTGGTTAGTCCGTATCCTTGTATCACTGCCGAAACTACAATAACTAACTACATCAATATTAAAAAAAGTTCACAGCATCTGCAAACTGAACGCTTTATTACATTCATTTCGCAATTTCTTCTCAGTGTAACGAATGGAATGCCATTCTACATTTATTTAGCGGTGTCTAAAGCGTTTCGTACTGATTGTAAGAAGCTTTTGAGCACATGGTGGCGTTACACCCAAACCCACTCTTTTTTTATTATGCGATAATAAGCAAAATAAATCTGATTTCATTTATTAATTAATCAAAACAAACTGCATGTACTTGATGTAACCGAATAGTTATTATCTTTCTTCAAGAACTTCTTTGAATAATTAATAATAATATCTATATATAATCAATTTCATATTTTTTTATCATGATTTGAAATGAATATTTTAAAGCAATTACATCATGCATTATCATTTCTTTTCATATTAATATATGCATATTTTTAAAGAAAAAAAAATTATCTTTGATGACACTGAAATAAACTGTTTAATACCTGTGTTTGAAAAATAATATGTTTACAAATTAAATAATCACTATTTTTATATCAACGATCTGTTCATCAATAATTTGTTCATTTGTATTAGCAAAAACGTTTGAGTCGTTGTTGTTGTGGCAGTAATTGTAAGTAAATACTTTTCGTTTGATCCATTTAATTATTTTAATTTCATGAAATACATTCATATAAACATTGGAAGGATAGATATAGATTAAAAATGTAAGAACCATAGGCATATAATATAGAAAGTCTAGAGCAATATGTAAATGAATGTAAAGTTTTTGCTTGCTTTTCTCTATACAATATGTACCGGCAATGTTTATTAACAATCGTTCTGGTAATGTACAGACAATAATCACTACTGGTGGTATGAAGAAATCCTTATGTCTCAAAATTTGTTGTATAATGAGAGATAGCCATGAACTTCTTTGTAAGTCATTCAATGTAATTTTATAACGAATAATATGCGTTAGAGTGAGAATAATTGATAGAAAATTTAATACCCACGGTACAACAAAATGTAAGTAAATACTACCCATAACTTTATAAGCTGATTTTAAATTTTCGTTTGTATAATGATTAAATGAACAGACGTAGGATGTTGACAATTTGGGATTTTCTCCAACTGTTCGTCCTAAAGCTTGGATAATACTCACTGCAGTAAGAACGACGAGAAATATAATTGAAGAAATAGTTGAATACATGCGCGTACGATATAGACTATAATTAAAAAACTGAATGAGTGCTCGCTCAACAGCAATGAATGCACTAAGCCAAAGACATGCATAGAATGTTAAATAGAGAAATGTTGGTATAACTTGACAATGTACAATTGGTTGTTTATTCAACTCATCATTGTAGAATAGTGCTACAATTGCAATGATTTCCAGTGATGCTATGCCAAGAAAACTGAAGATCGAATAGAATATTATATAGAGTCCACAAACTGTAACACGTATTCTGTATACAAAACATGTTATAATACTCAAATAACTATTGATAAAGGACATAAACGTAAGAAGTGAGAATACGAAAATATAAATGATCTTTATCACCATTCGTGTAGTTAGTTGTTCGAGGAGAATGTCGATTGACATTAACGATGTCATTGTATATTGTACATAGTAGTGGACATTTTCACAAAATTCACCCTGTGTACAATCGCTACACAGACAATAATAGTTTGTTGTTTCATTTATCATGACTTTCATACATTGCCCATTATTTAAACACTTACATTCATTCATTGTATGTAGTCGTACGTTATATCTTCGTTTAGTTAAGTGGATATAATGAAAATAACATTTTTCTACGTGCATAATTTTCATATTTTTAAGACGATTTATTAACGCTACTGGATATTCTTTATTCATGTGTAAATTATTCTGTATAGCGTTAAGTATTACATTTATATTATCGTTTTACTCAAGAACTAAAAAAAATACCAATGGTATATAATTTATGCTTATATTTTTTTGTTTGAGAAAAGAAGAAAAGAGATTTGTGATAATGGCTCGTACGAAAAATAAATTGTGAAAGTATTCCGTCTTCCTCTTTTTCTTCTAAAGAATATTTTTTCTCGTTTAAAAAAGCCAATTAAGATGATTAAATCATCTACAGAGGTGATTGCCAAAGTTTTCTATTCCTGTTCTGTTTTTCTTAAATCTTCCTTCAATTTTCTTCTGTCCGATTATGCATGTACTTTTCTCTCACTTATCGCATACACATCCTACGAACGATTCAAGGATGCGGAGATGTGGGCGTCCTCTCTTAATCTTCACAATCACATTCTCATCCCACATCTGCACTCTCAAGGTTTCTGAGAAATTTGAGAATGAATAACTGCAAGACGAGTTATTATTAGGACGACTTTTGTGTCAATGTACTCGTATCAGAACGGTACTAAAGGAATGTAATTCATTGATAAGTAGGGCGGCTTTTTTAATTAATCTGATTTTCAAAGTCAGCAACTTTTTGTAGGACTTTTTCGATGTACTGTTTGGCGATTAGCTTTTGCACAATGATTGAAAAATTCGTTTATGAAAAATAAAACAAAGGTACTGGTGTGAGTTATGGTTTGCCGAGAGAGAGACGACTCACACACGCCTACTCCTTCAGTGGCTTAAATTTTTAGAATGATGAAGAATCATATAAAGGGGTAGTGGCACTCATCGTTCTGACTCGTATATTTTCGCTTTCTCCCTTAATACTGCTAAATTTTTCTTTTTTTCTATTCTCTTCTCTTTCTCCTTGCTTCTTTTTTCTTTTCTTTTCGTTATTGGTTATTTACTTCCTCCCCCTGCCCTCTTTTACTCACTAACGTAGCACAATCTCAATAAAATGTGCCTTTTTATTGTATGCTTATATTCTAGATAGTGATGTGTAACAAGCAGCTGTAAATCCTTACGGTATTAGTTGTTAGCACTCCCGAGTGTCACGATAAAGAAAGCGAATTATATAAAAAAAAGAAAAAAAACTTATTGTTAGTGATCGACTAGGACAAGAAATAGTATTAGTTGTTTATAATCTTCGACAAGTTATGTGAATCTATGTTTATTGCATGGCTGGAAAGAGTAATGAACAGTGGGCTTGTAAATTTTCAAAAGTAAAGGTATGATAAACAATTTCAATTTGATATGATAATTTTTTATTAGGCAAAAAATGCTGTTGTTGAAGTTGATGAACTTATCTCTCGAATTACGGAAGATCATAAAATCCAGAAAAAGATAGCAGAACCATTATCAATTAATATTTTCACAACAAAAGTTAGCGAAGGTAAATCAACAACAGGCTTAAATGGTCAATTTGTTTTTTCTCAAATTCTAATTGATTGTCTCTTACGATTAAAATATACTCAAACAGATAAAACTGAATTTATTAATCTTTGTAAAAATGAATACGAAGGTAATCATATTGAGTTAGATAATCTTCGTGAATTTGAGGAAGAATATTCAGCTGACAAAGTGTTATGGTGGTATACAAGAGAATCATTCTTTTACAAAATCCTCAATACAGCATTGCGTACTCAAAATATTCATACGATCTTTTTATTCCGTGAATTCATCTCAGATATTCATTGTCAATTACAGCACGATCAAGTTACTAATCCTTTACGAGTTTATCGAAGTCAACTTATGTCAAGTGATGAATTACATGATCTTAAGCAACACATTGGACAATTCATTTCAATACAGTCATTTTTTTCCACCAGTAAAAATCGTACAACAGCTCTCTTCTTTCTGGGCGATACAACTTCATTGATTGATTTGAAATTGGAGGGAGTATTGTTTGAGATCGATGCTGATCCTCAAATGGTCACTACTAAACCATTTGCCGATATAAGTAAATATAGTCATTTTATCAATGAAACGGAAGTACTTTTTATGATTGGTTCAATTTTTCGTCTAAAAAGCATTAATTATAGTGATGATCATGTTTGGATCATTGAAATGAGTTTGTGTAGTGATAATGAATATGATTTAAAACAAGTTCTTTTGCATATGAAACAACAAATTGGAAACGGAGAAACAAATCTTCGAACATTAGGAAAAGTACTATGGACAATGGGAAAATTTGATTTAGCTGAAGGATATTTTAAACGTTTATTAAATGAACTTCCATCAAATGATCCTCTACTTAGCAGTTTATACGAAGATCTTGGTGAATTGGCATCACAAACAGGTGACTATGATATGAGTATCCAATGGCATCAAAAATACCTTGAAGTCAAAAAACAAAATGAACTACTTTTTCAAAATAATAGCAATATAACAAACAATTGTATAGGTGAGTTCATTAAAAAACAGTCGATCCTTTTTAAACGATAATTCTATAGAGAGTGGTGGTTACTTTGTTATTTAATTAATATCATTTATCAAATATTTTAAAAATAAATAGATTTAGAATTTATTTCAATTACTATAATTTTTGACTAATATACATCAGTGTTAAGCATGAATTAGTTTTTTTGAAACCAGATCGGAAGCCAAAGGATAGTTTTTGACCAATCACAGTGAACTTTTTTACTGTTAAGTATAATTTTTGATGCTTCTTGAGGGTGGATGTGAATTTGGGTGCGCCTCTTCATCACTTACATTCACATCCACAAACAAATCAATTTCACGAAAAATCACTTTTTTCTCATTGTCACGTAGAAAACAACTTGTCAAAAGCTTTTTTGTTTTCATTTAGGTGTAAGATGGAAACAAGAAGGAATTACTGTCGCTGGAGGCAATGGTCGCGACGATAACTTAAATCAACTCTCTCATCCTGTTGGTATATTCGTTGATGACGATCAAACTATTTATATCGCTAATAATTCGAATCATCGTATAGTTCAATGGAAATACAATGCAATAATTGGTCAAATTGTCGCAGGTGCAAATGGATGCGGAAATCAAATGAATCAATTTAATGAGCCAATAGGTGTAATTATTGACAAAGAACATAACTCTTTGATCATTGCTGATTCTGAAAACAGACGAGTGATGCAATGGTCTCGTCAAAACAATACAAAAAATGGACAAATTATCATTGAAGATATTGATGCGTGGGGTTTAGCAATGGATAATAGTGGAACTCTTTATGTTTCTGATTTCAAGCAGAATGAAGTGAAACGATGGAAAAGAGAAGAAAAAACTGGAACAATTGTAGCAGGCGGAAATGGTAAAGGGAGCGATTTCAATCAACTTAATTTTCCTACTTATATCTTCGTTGATGAAGATTATTCATTGTATGTATCAGATAGTGAAAATCATCGTGTTGTGAAATGGTTAAAAGATGCAGACAAAGGAATTATCGTTGCTGGTGGACAAGGTCAGGGAAATAGTTTAACACAGTTGTCTTCTCCTCGAGGAGTGATTGTTGATCAACTCGGTTACATCTATGTTGCAGATTTTGGCAATCATCGAATAATGCGTTGGTGTAAAGAAGATACACAAGGAGCGATTGTTGCCGGTGGAAATGGAGAAGGGAAACAATCAAACCAGTTATATTATCCTGAAGATTTGTCTTTTGATCGACAAGGAAACCTGTACGTCTCTGACCTTTGGAATCATCGTGTACAAAAGTTTGAATTAAATTCGATTGAAAATAAATTTACTGATTTAAATAAAAGTTTGATCGAGGATGTGATTGCGTAAAGCTATCACAAAATGAATATTTAGCACTTTTACTAACAAGGGAACATATTCAATTATCGGACACATTTCCATCCACATTCTAGTGGATGTGTGTTGATCTGAGCATGGTATGAGAGAGCGATGACATATATACCAATACTCACACGCACACCTGGCATATCCTCAACCACCTTTACCTGAAATCTCTTCGTTATGTTCGTAAATAAATAAAAATGATAGTTAAATCACAGAAAAACCGGTTCTTTTTTAGGTTTCAATCAAAATCCTATGGTGATATCAGTTTTTCATATTCAATGTACATTTTTATTTTTTTTACACATCTAGGAACTCTAAGGGTATTTAGAAAATTCTCTTTTACATCAGATTTTGAAGAGCTTTTCGCCGTTGATCATTTTAGTATAAACCTTTTTGAGTTTCATTGAGTAATGACGGTGTTATAGTTAAAATACTAAACACTGTTTATGCTTATTTATTAAAAAAAATCGTATTTTAATGTATTTTAGTGTGTTTAGTATTCTGATTATACCTTTGTCATTACTCAATGAAGTTCAAAAACTTTTTTTTACCAAAATGATCAGCGACAAAACACTTGGACAAAATGTGACATAAGAAGAAATTTTCTGGGTGCTATTAGAGTTTGTAGATGTGTAGAAAAACAAATAAACAATGGAAGAAATATCAGTCACTCATCGCTTAGCAGAGGATCGCGAAAAAAACAGTAAAAAGAGATCATGTGTGTGGGAAAAAAAGTATGACGAATATCGAGTTGACCCTGAGTCATGGTCCCGAAAGACCGGTGCTTATGCTTAAGGCTCATTAGCAGTGAGTTAAAGATCGACTCAGGGTCGCGGCTCGTCTCTTCATTTGATTTATCTGATCACATTTATTTTGTAGTTATATTCATATTGTGAAATTACAATCTGTTCTACTGTTCTGTATCAATCGCTGAATCAACGGATGTCGAGTGTAAAGAACGAAAAAGAGGTAAAGACGCAGAGTTACCATTGAGGACAATGAAAAGATAGAAATTTTGACGATTTAAAGTACTTTATTTTTCAAAGATAAATAAAGTGAATCATAGTTAATAAACTGAAATCTTAATTAAGAATAAAATGTAAAGAGAATTGTTTATTTTAATGATGAATTTCCCCAAGTGTATTTAAAAAATAAATCTTTAAATAAAGAAACTAAATCAATTTTAACTTATCTGTTTGATTATAGTCGATTGTTATTATCGTTCTTATTAGATTAACTTATACAAATCTTTAAAATTTAATTCAAATAAAAAAAATATCGACAATTCAATGAAATGTCATTCCAAGTCAATATGATCTTCGTTTCTTTCATTTTAATGATTGAATATCACACAAAAAGAGAGAATTTACTTTGATTTTTCAATAATCGATTAATTTCCTCCCAAGATTTAAAAAGATCTTATCAAATTGAAAATATCATCGAAGAAAGTGTTGCATAATAATAACATTTAACTTTTTGTTTGTCAAGCTATGAAATATTATTTATCAATGTTTAGAATTGTTAAATACTAATTAAGCTGTGGGTAGGAGATGATTATACACCTACACCTACCCACACAAAAGCATAGAATCCTCTGATCGAGAATCTCAATGCCATGTGACTTCATTTTGTTATTTGATTACGTCAAATGTTATTTTATTCTGAGTTAGTTACTGGCAATGACGCACGAGAACGTGAGTTGTTCTTTTTCTTCTGTTGCCATCAACCAACATACATGCCGATGGTAGTTATGTATATTTAAACAATTGTTGTTAAAGTAAGACACTCTGTGCCATTGTGAAAGATTTCTTTAAGATAATATGACCGATAAGAAGGAATCGATGGATCCATTTCGTTCAGAAACTATTACTGAAATAAAATCCTCTGACGATAATCAATTGTCATCATATCAACAGCTTATGACTCGATTAGAACAGTTCAAAAATTTGTCAATATCAACAACTGAATCTAAAAAACAAGTATGGCTGAAATTTCTTTCTGTTTGGGGTGAAGTTCTTTCAATTTCTGCCTCCGATAGTCCATCGTGTTATGCTGAATGTGGTTCTCTTCTAGAAATTATGATAAAATCAATTGATTTTTATACCATAAGAAAAGATGATCATATTGCCAGAGAAACATTTTTTTGGTGCATCAATCAGCTCAATCAAACTCACATAAAGAATTATCTTTTACTAACTAAAGATGAACAAGAATCAGAAGAAAATAAATTGTACTATAAGCATGTTAGTTATATTCTGTTGTTTGTTGTGCAAGCAGAGTCATTTTTTACATTCGATTCCATTCAAGATCAGCAACACATTGAGGAATATTGTGAACTGCTTACACTTTTTATTGATCGTATTGATAAACGAATGCCAGAACATGCATCAACAGTAATAGAAAAAGATTATAAAATCGGAGATATTAATGAGGTTATTTTAACTGTCATATGGAGTTTATCAGATCGAACAGTTCTTATTCCTATGTTATTGAAATGTGATCTTGCTAAACGAGCTATTGGCTGGCTCGCTCAAGCATCTATGTTGGCAGAAAAAAGTCGTCGATCATTGATTAGTATTATTCATAATATTGCTCGACATGATGATGGTGCCGATGAACTTAACAAATACGATGCAGTTATTATCATTAAAAGATATCAAAATTCGTAAATCATATTTTTTCTCTTTTCTACTTTCCGTTTAGTTTCATCGAACTTTTTGTTTTAGGAAAATAGAAACATCAGATTCTCGAATTCTTGTTATTACAATGGCTTTAGCACTTGTGTCTACACCTGAACAATTGAAACGTGACAAAAAAGGAATGAACAGTGTATTCAATCAATTATTACAATTAATAATGGATGCAAGTAAAACTGATCGATATCGAAGTGATGGTTTGCATGTTAGTGAACCATTATGTATATTAGTAAAAATGTTTGTTGTTGAAGAACGTTCACTAGACTATATACTTTATCATGCTGAAACTGAACCACCATCTGATATAAGTTCAACAATTGATTTATTTGTTACAATATTTATCGATTTTTCTCATGCATTAAAAAGTACTGATCGACTTGAACAATTTACATTAATTGCTGTTTTAAATATTTTATGGAGTATTTCATTTCAATATAATTATCAACAAGAATTAATTAAAAATGAAAAATTTCTTGATAAATTAAGAATATTTATAGAAAATAATGATTTAGAAAATATGATTGAACAATATAAACCAAGATCAATGGAAGGAATTCATCAAGCAACTCAAGGAATTTTACATAATCTTAATTTAAATGATAATGAAATAACAGGTAATAATAACATTTCAAAACATCAAAATTTGTCTGTCAATGCACTTCCAGTAAATACAATGAAAAAGTATAAGATTTATATTATTTATCGACAAGAAAATTTTATCTATTGTTCATGTATTTTAGGTTAAATTCCAAACCATGGATTATGATTAGTTATTGTCATGATAATAATGAATTTTGTAGTGAAATATATGATTTGCTATCTACGTGTAAGGATGATTTTAGTATTTGGATTGATCGAACTCATTGTCAAGGAGCAGGAGATTTATGGGAATCAATTGCAAATGGAATGGAACAATCAAATGTTATTCTATGTCTTCTTTCAGAACAATATTTTCAAAGTAAATCGTGTCGTCAAGAATTTATTTATGCTGTCGATTCATTGAAGAGAACTATTGTACCTGTTTTAATTGGAAATTTCGATCCGAAAGGATGGCTTGGTAAGTAAATAGATGTACAATCTATGAGCAGATAATATTTCGTTGGTATTGTTTTGTATTCTTACTTGATGAAACAATTTTAACGATATCAGATATAGAGCTGAGAAAATTATAGATGCAGAGCAATGTGTATATAAAACTGAAATAGAAGCACAACACGCACAGTTACACCTATGTGTGAAAATCAAAAAAAATGCATATTTTCAAATTAGGTTAGGTTGAGTTGAAAAATACTGCATGTTTCTGTAAGGATATTTAATCTAAATAACAAAAAAATGGAGACTTTTCCCTATCTATTTCACCATTTAACAGTGTCGTCTTCTTGCACGATTTCTAGTAATAACGATCACATAGCATTAAAGATACACATAAAAGAAGAGCACATGAGTCTATATGAGAATTGAACGGATCAATAGTAAAATATTATTTGTCGCCAATATTTCTTCCATCAAATGAAAGGAGTACATAGTTGGGAATTATTTCAAAAGGCAACTGGATAATGAAATACATATTGGTGTGAGATTTTCAATATAAAACTGAATATGTTTTAGGTATTCGTATGACTGGTATGAAATATATTCGTTTTCGAGATATTGATCAATTAGAGAAAAATAAAAAAACTGAATTGTTGAATACAATTCGTCTATCTGTATCATCTTCTAAAACGACGACCCAACAAAATGCTGTACCATCACAACATCATAGTGTACCATTGGTTGTTAATAATGGAGCAACTTCAAATTCTTCATCTCAACCTTTATTAGATGACGATACATCAAATGGTAATGATGTTAACTCATGGTTCTTATCTCATCGAATTTCTCCGGAAATTCGTAAATTATTTAATTTTGAAACACGTGAAGAAATGTTCGATTATGCTCAATTATTAATCAAAGATCGTGAGAAACAAATGAATATTTATGCAAAAATCTATTCGCAACGAAATCATGGAAATGAAATGCCTCCACACGAATTTCTTCGATTTGCCAATGCTTTAGAAAAACAACTAAACGATAATACTCTATCTACTACTTCTACCGTATTAGATTCATCCAAATCAACTCGATCTACTACATGTACTATTTCATAAAATCAAATGAATAAAGATTTTTCTTTTCAATATCAATATTAACCATACTAACTATACTAAACATAAGGTTTGGATGCTAAATATGAGCGATAGAGCTATCATATATGTACGTATCCAAATACAATAAGTATGAAAAATAAGAGAACAAGAGTTCGAAAATCCTTTCTTTGAAAAACTATCAGCGATTGAACAACGAAAATCATCTGAATATAAGTGTAAGCCGGACTGTCGAGAAACGAAAAATTGCAACGGTTTCTCAGTTGCTATTACCATTGTCAGGTATAGAATTTCAAAAATTAGCGTCCCGTCATAAATATAAATACCAGATTGAGGGTGGGTGTGAATATTAATGAGGTTGTTCTATTCATCTCTTATTCATGCCTACATCCATACCCACACCCTCAACATGGTAACCCGTTTTACCTTTATTTTTTAGTATATAAGTATACATATATAATCACAATGACATCAAGCCCAACAAAATACAACAAAAGAGAAACAAGTGTTTATATATGATTATATACATACAAGATATAATATATGAAAGCAAACAGGAAAAAAAGACGACGATACATCAGCTTGTCAATGAATATTAAATAATTTCATGATGAAGATCTCTTATCTATCGAAGAAAGATCTTGTTCGTTCTGTTACTACCGACTGATATTTATCTACCTTGACTCATTTTGTTTTATATAAATAAATACACAGACAAAATGATAACAAATATTCATTTCGTTTTTTCGAAATTCTTCGACAAATGGCAACAGCAAAAAATAAAGCACAATGTTTTGTGTGTAACAAAGAAAAAAATACATACGATTGTAAAGGATGTTCAAAAGAATTCTGTTTTCAACATTTAACAGAACATCGACAAATTCTTGACAAACAATTAGATGAAATTATTAATAATCATGATCAATTTCAACACACAATTATTCAACAAAAACAAAATCCACAAAATGCTTCTTTAATTCAGCAGATTGATCAATGGGAAAAAAATTCAACAAACAGCACAACAATGTCGAGAAACACTGATGAAATCAACAGAAAAATCGATTAATGATGTGGAAAAAAAGTTTATTGAATTATCTAAGAAATTAAAAGAAATTCGTGAAGAAAATGAATTTAATGAACTTGATTTAAATCATTTTCAATTACAACTAAAACAAATTACAAAAGAATTTGTCACACCATCAAATATTTCTGTTCGACAAGATCCACAAGAATTTATCAAGAAAATTTCAGTTATTTCATCGTTTGGTATGTTTACTCAATTATTTCATTTCGAAAGAAAAGTTTCAAATGTTAAAAATGAACAAATATAAGATCGTGAGAAGTTTAAAAATACCTCATAGCTAAATGATTTGAATGTGTATTATGAGTATATACTAAGATTTGTCAAACTATTCTAATATGAAAGCAACTCTTCAGAATTATTAATTATGAAAAAAATTAATCTGTGTAATAGACTGCAGTAGCGCAAGTAGGGGGCGCGTGGGGCGCATACCCCCCCCCCCCCTGCTTCTAGAAAGCTCACTCTTTTGACCATTGAAATAGAAAAACTAGGATTACGCCCCTGATAGACTGTGTCAAACATCAGCATATCGCTTTATTATTTTATACATAAATAAAGATATTTTTGTTGAAGTGAAAAGTGTTAGTGTGTGATAGATATAATACTCATACACACTCAGACCTCATCTAAAATAATTTTGGTTTTGAAAATTAAATACATTTTCTTCCATAAATAAATACATTTCGTATTTTGTAGGTAGAAAAATATTTTTCCAAAACAAAATAAATATTTTATAGAGGAACCTTTGGGATTTATATTCAAAAGATAAAATATGAACGAATCCTCTCTCTGTATATCTTTTTATCTTAATTGAGAAAATCTAAAATCATAAAATTGAATTTTGATTCGTTCCATTATAAACTCTTTCAAAAAACTTAAAAAATAGTTCTAATAATTTAAATTATACTTTATTTATTTTTTTATTGTTGTCAAATAAAATGATCATATTTTCTTTGTATTAAGATTCTTATCAATCAAATCATTCTACAATTAGTACAGCAACTATTTCAAAGAATCCAATAACAACAAATCAAATATCAACTCAATCTCAGATAAAACAAAGTATGTTTCATGGAGGGTGTGGGTGTGGGTGTGGTTGACATAAAATACCCACACCCTATTTTTTTTAATGAAATCATTCCTTTTTTTGTTTTTTTTTAAGATTTATTCTAATAGAAAATTCTAATCTCAACAAATTTCTTAGAATAAATAGAATTTTTATAGTTTTTTTCATTTGAAAAATCTCTTTTAGTATTTTTCTTGTTTTTAAATTGTTCAATAAATTCAAGCTAAGTTTAACTTTTTAGTTTAGAATTTTCAAAGAAAAAAAAAGTTTTTAATCGATTTTATTTAAATCATTCAAATAAAAATGATTTTATTTAAAGAAGATTTTTCGAAATTACACTTCTATAAAAATCAAATAAAGAAATCTCAATTGAATGAAGAAATTATCTGAAGTTTATTTTATTCATTAAAAATTAAGTTTAACAAATAGAAAACTTTATTTTACTAACACAAATTCAAATACAAGTTTCTTTTCTTATTTTCGCCCTTTTTTCAGTTAAAAATAATGAAAATCTTTTATTTTAGAAACAATTCAAATAAAAAAGAATAGATTTCAACAATTTCCAGCGACTGTTGCTGGACGAATTGAAATTGAAAAAGGACATGAATTAAATCAACTCTCGGATCCTCTAGGGATCTTTATCGATGATGATAAATCAGTTTATATTGCTGACTCTTATAATCATCGTATTGTTAAATGGAAACTGAATTCATATGGTGGTCAAATCATTGTTGGTGGAAATCAAAATAATCAATTGAATTATCCAACAAATATAATTTTTGATAAAAAAAATAATTCTTTTATTATCTCGGAATGGGGAAACAAACGAGTAATTCGATGTTTTGATCAAACTCAACAAACGATTATTTCAAATATTAGATGTACTGGTCTAACAATTGATAAAAATGGATTTATCTATGTTTCTGATTGGGACAATCATGAAGTAAGACGATGAAATCAAGGAGATACAAAAGGTGAATTAGTTGCAGGTGGAAATGATTATGGAAATCATCTCAATCAACTCAATGTTCCTACTTTTATCTTTATTGATGACGAGTATTCTCTTTATATATCAGATAATAAGAATCATCGTGTAATGAAATGGAGAAAAGATGCAAAAGAAGGAATTATTGTTGCTGGTGGAAATGGTCAAGGAAATAGTCTCAAACAGTTGTCTTCTCCTCAAGGAGTCTTTGCTGATCATTCTGGCCAAATCTATGTAGCAGATGAAGGAAATAATCGGATAATGCGTTGGTGTGAAAGAGATAAAGAAGGTGAAATTGTTGTTAGTACAAATGTTCAAGGAAATCAATTGAATTGTCCCACAGGTTTATCATTTGATAATGACGAAAATCTTTATGTTGTTGATTGTAATAATCATCGAGTTCTAAAATATAAAAAAATTTGAAATTAAAAATATTTTTAATTTAATTTGATAAAATTTCGTTTAACAAAATAAATAAATTTGCTTTTAATTTCTAGAAAAAAAAGGAAATGTAATTAAAAAAAAGTTTTATTTTTATAGAAAAATCAAACAAAATATTTTTCAAATCGAGACAAAAATTTAAATTAATGAAAAAAAACTTGTGAATAGAAATTTTATTCGATTTATTTTTTGACTTAGTAATACATTGAGAGAAAGGGAAGGAAGACAGAAGAAAAAAGATAAATCAATAAAAGTAAAATCTGTTAAAATCGAAAAATTAAGTTAAGAAAATCTCTCACTTAAATGATTATTTAACAGATCAATAAATATTTTTTTTCATTTAAAGAAAATAATCAAACTAAATGAATAAATATTTAATATAAAATTTTGAATATGAGATTAGTCTCAAACTAAAGTAAATACTACTCAACATTATCAAAAAAATATCAATCATTGGATGAATAAGTTGGTATAACAAATAAATATATTGAAGAATATTTTACAACTTATGATGAAACAAGAAAGTGTACCGCAATCTTGAGAGTAAGTATATTAATTTCATCCGTATCCGTGCCTCACACACTCTAGACTTGTCTTATCATATCTTATCACACTCGTGAATCACAGCGTTAGAACTGATATGTATGATAGCTTGAACTTTAAGTTACTCATGATATCGTTGTTGAGATAAAGACTAGTCATTTAAATCGCTTTTTTCTCACAGATTACTTTTCTGTATGTAAATATATTAGATAAAAACATTAACAGTTTCATAGAATAATTATCATAGACTGTGATGGTAAACGAGTGAATTGTACAGTTTAGCTCATGCAATGTATCAATAACTTAAAGAACTAGTCATTCATATTAATAATGTATTCCTCATAATTTCAGGGCGTGAGTGTGGATGACACACGATTCTAGCTATCACCCACATCCACACCCTCAAATCTACATTCACACATTTCTGATAGTGAATCAGCAAGACGGTGATCGCTGGTAAAAGTGATTTACTATTAACATCTCCTTCCAACTCACTATCAAAAATCACATCAGAAACGAAAACACAAATCTAGTGTATTGAAATGCATTTAATGCGATCTCATGTTATCTCATTTTGTAGTATATATTATTCTAAATTTCTATCAATAAACTGCAGAGAAGACAACAACGCTTACCGAAACGTCATAGAAATTATAATATTTTATATGAAGAGATTTGTGAAAAAAATTGATAATCAATTATGATCTTTTTAAGTAGAACAAAGCAACCAGTATAAACCAATGATCATTTCTTTTAATAATGTGTCTGAATTTTTACTCATGAATGTTCACTGATATTTGGCAATACTCATCGCTGTGGGAAACGACATGAAGTAGGTACACTATCTTTAGATCTTGATGAAACGAGTGGTTAGCGCGAATGTGAGTAGACATTCGATGAATAATTGGCCCGTATACCTGCATGTATCCGCCGCACACCCACTCTTACTCCTGCACCTGCACTTTCAACTATACTCATAACCACGCTCACACAAAAACTTTCTCTTTTAACTGAAAAAAGAAATTTAGTTCATCTCTCAGGTCATACAACAGTGTTGAAAATGTGGAGGGTCCTGATAATGAATCTCTTACAAAAGAGATATAAACAGTAAAAAAAAAGCTGACATTTTAAGTATAGCAAAAACAATTGAACTACTTCCTAAATGAGCATAAAACTCAGTTTAGTCTGATTTTATCGATCCGAAAACATGTTTTGCGGAGATGGGACAGAAAAAAATGATAAAATATTTTATTTTGCAGATTTAAAAAATATCAAGAAAATGTTAGTTGTAAAAAAAAAATATTCTTTCATCTTACAACAACCTCTGGCACATAAAAAATTAGTCTCTTAATAAGAAAATAAGAAGTGTCAAATAATATAAAACAGAATAATTTGTATTTGATTCACTGGATGAAGTAACGGATCCTTGATTAGCATTTGTTATAAGTCGATAAGGTCGGGATAATGAAAAGTACGGTAAATATTTCGCATAAGGTGATGCATCATTTGATTCTAATAATATCATATCAGAAAGAATATCTGCCCATACAGGAACAAATTTCATTCCCCATCCGGCAGCTTGCATTAAAACTCTTCTATTCGTATTGGGTACATAGTCAAGTAGGAAACCATTATCCGGTAAAAACGTTGCTAAACATGTTCGATTTTTAACAAAATAATCCTTTGAATCAACCTGTGATAAATTTTGTGCAACAAAATCAATAATTTTCTTAATTATAAATGGATTAGCAACATTCGTTCGTTGTGAAGGGTATAACAAAGGTTCAGACAAATTCTGAATAAAACTAGCGACGATAGATATATACTCCGATGTGGGATCAATAGGAAAACCAGAAAATAATGAATAATAATCATTTCCACCCCATGCAAACCATGTTGGAATTTGTGTCGCATTTGGTCGCAATCGAAAATTTACATATGGCATTTCCCACAGAGTAACATTGAGATTAAAATCAAGTAGATCAGCTATATTCTTGGCAAAAGGACCAGGTACAAATAGTATCTTCTTTTTTACATGTATTGATCCACGACTGGTTACGATATCTGTATAATTTATCTTATCTATTGAAAGAAATTGCTCATTTTGTCGAATTGTTATTTTTGGATTTTGTTCTATGATTCGTAAAAGTGCGTTAATTAAAGTTGTTACATTAATATAACCAGATTGAGAATGTAGTAGACCTTGATAATGCGGAGCAAATTTGAAAAAAGGAAATCGTGCTTGTAATTGTGTACTATTTAAATAAATACAACCCATTTGAAGTAATTCACATGTTCTTTGAATAGATGGTAGATCTCCTTCAACTGTTTCAGGTGAATTAAAATCACCGTAGAATAAATAGCCTTCATCGGTATTAAGAATAGCACCTCGAGACAGATTAGCCAGTTGTTCAATCTCGTGCCAGAGAGGTACAGAAAGATTAGCTAATTCAGCTAAATATATTTCATTATACATTTGTCGAAATTGTCGTTGATCAAATGTTCCTGAACTTCCATCGGAATTTAATAAATAACCTTGTTCAACAATAGCAATACTTAATGTAGGTTGTTTTAATGATAAACGAACGGCTGTCGCTAACCCTATTGGTCCTCCACCAATAATTACAACATCATAGGTTTCCTTTTGGATAATAAGAGCTGAACGCAATGAAGATAGAATGGCACCCTCAACCCAAGCGTGTGCGGAACTTGTATGTTCACCGATAAAATGAATATTTGATACAGATAATTTTAAATCATCAAAAATATCGGTTTCTTGTAGAGGTGTAAATAATGCAAAAGCACCTCGTGCATATTCATCTTCACACCAATGTTTTACTTTTCCTCCACGAAAAAATGTACGTATATTATTACCAGTTGTTGGATGAAGTTCGATAAGATTTTTTAAAGCAAGTTCAATTGCATCATCATCACTAAGTGATTGCCATAATAAGGAATCTTGTGACCAAGTATATGAACCAACTAACACTCCACCATTAACATTCGAATCTTGTGGATAATAAACAAAACGAATAGGAAGATCGGTTACACTTCGGCCACCATTTATATTTTCATTATTGAACCACCAGGATGAATTAAAAAAAAGAAGAATTTTACTGGAACAATCATAATGTAACTGACGCATTGAACGATATTTATCGATGAAATTTGATCGTGTATTAAAATTAATCAATTGACTAGCTGTAGCTGTCGTAGCTACAATAACTGAATTGAAAAGATCCGTATTACTGGAAGATGTTATTCGTACAGTTTGCGCAGCATATAATTGAACTTGAGTTACTTTAGTATTTAATAATAAACTACATCGGTTTCCTTCGATTTTCATACATTCATCGATCATCGCTGTGATTAATAAATCACTTCCACCTTGTATTCGATAAAACTGAGTGGAATCTTGAAGTACGAGCATGTCTCGCAGAGCTTCAAGAAGCGATGTAAATAAATTTGTTTCAAAATTTGAAATTAAACTTATGTAATCAACAGCAGCGCGTGATAGACCAACTGATCTAAGATATGTAATGATACTCTGAGAATCCCATTTTGTTCGAACAGCATTCCAACCCTCACTATAAAATAGATTGAGCAGCGGCTCTACAGCTTCGTTCCACAATTGATCCGGTGTCTAAATTACAATCATTTTAATCTGATAATAAAAAAGGTGAACTCTTTTTCTATGAACTTTCATCAACTAAATCATTCATAACAAGTGGATCGAAAGTTTGAGTTTTTGGACATAGTTAAATCCTGTAGAGTGAAGATGAGTGTAAAAAAATATCCACAGTCGTAGTGGCACCTACACCCACCTACTCTATTTAGTAAGAAAGTGAAAGTTAGGTCTTAACCCATCCTTCTTTACTGCTCGAGGAAGCTTTCTCATATAGCGCAAGATAAATAAACATTTTGTTTAAAGATTATCGATTGACTCGTTACTGCAAGAAATTATCTTACTTTTCCTTTTTCTGTTGTATTAACTTTGAATCCAAATAAATCTGGATTATCCTCTGCACCTTTCACTGTTGCGGAAATCCCATTTATATAAGCAATTGTATTTGGATCGTATGATGAAAATTCAGTGATATTCAGTTGATATTGATTTCGAATCATGTAATTTAAATAAGGATGAACATCAAGAGGAAAACGCATTGCGCCCAATTCACCAACAAATTGTGTAGGATCATCTGGATCGCGATATGTATAAACACGTCCACCTGCTCTTTGATTCGCTTCGTAGATAACCACAGTATGACCAGATTTTGCTAATAAAATACCAGCATACAATCCCGATACTCCTATGAAATATTGAACATATTATGTAATCAAAGAAAAAAGTACCATACCTGCACCAATAATCCCAATACGATGGCATTGTTGACATTTAGGTAAACCATATTGATGAGTATTATTCATTTGTAGAGAATATTCTTGTAATATATCAATAACCGAGGATACTGTCGCACTTCTTGATTTTAGGTCAGTTCGTGATTTAGCTAACAAAAAAGCATACTCTGGTTGTGTTATTGATGCAGATGTTAAGCCAAAGAAATGAACAGCAAAGATACTAAACCATAAACAAGTCATTGTGTATCGAAAAATAAAGCATACCATGATAAGTAAAACTGCAGTGTTGTACACAATATTTATATCGCACATGAAAGTCAACATTGTTGAATTTACTTCCGTTTTTTTTACTCATGAAAAATAAAATCAAACAACATTCTACTCAAACAAATGTTCTTATGTAAAGAGAAGACAACAAACTGATTGCTTACTGAATAAATAATGTTACTTTTATTTCTGTAAAGACATTCAAGTGCGTAACTTAATAAGATTGTGAATAATATATATGTATCGTTACATTTTGCAATCTGGGTAAACCCCAAAAAGAAAGTGACGACTGTGCAAATATCGTAGCAATTTTTTATTATTATTATGATACTAACAGTACAAAATTTGTATTTCATTACGTACTTCCTCTTTTTTTAGTATATAAATATCACAAAGATCATGAAGAATTTTAAGGTAAGTAATAGTTGCTTTTCGAGAAGTACAAACTAAAAGAAGCGTTGAAATATAGAGTAAGGATATGACTTACTCATAGAGTACGAGAGATATCGTAATAATATTCACTCTTCCCCGTTATGGGCTATAACAAGCTTTTAGCATTGACTCATCGTAAATCCAAACACACAGAATATCATATGTAGTACTGACTTAAACTCATTTTTTGACAATATTTTCATGGTAGTAGTCTAAACTATAGTGTGCTGCATATTTTAATCCTATATGACTTACACTAATAGATTTTTCATTTGAAAAGTTAAAATTAATTATTATTGCAGAACAAATCAAGATCGAGAATTTTGATAAACTACCTAAAGATTCTAATTCTTCGGTCTTGAAAACTTGTAAGAGTGGATGATTTTCTTGTAATACAGTCTCTCCAAAGATATTTTTTCATCTATGTTTATTTAAGAATACCTTGAATTATTCATCAACCATGATTAACAACAAGACAACTGATTCATCTACTGTACGAAGAAAAACGAATTTTAGCATCCTCTGTTTAACATTTATTCTTGTTTATACGTCTTACAATGCTATAACAAATTTACAATCAAGTATTCATACAGATAAAACTGTTGGTTACTATTCATTGGCAATTATATCAGGATGTTCTGTTTTATCATGTCTTTTCTTTACAAATCTCTTGATCTTCGTAGCTGGATATAAATGGACGATTGTATTAGCTCAAGTTGGATTTTTATTATATATTGCCGCTAATATGTATCCTAAAGTTTGGATTATCTATCCAGGTAAACTCATAAATAAATTTCATATTTTATTACCATTTTTTAACATAGCTTCAGTCATCTGCGGTATATTTCGAGCTGGTTTTTGGACAGCACTTAGTGCTTATGTTACCGATTTAAGTGCTGGTGGTGAAAGTGGACCTATAGCGGATGCTATCATTAACAAATATTTCGGCATTTTTTTTTCAGCATTTCAAACTAGTAAATGAACATTCATTATTGAAAATATTAATTTTGATTTTATATGTATAGGTCAAATTTGGGGTAATTTAGTAACATACCTTGTTTTACGAGATAGTCCCAAAAATCTTCCGATAAATAATGGAAATTCTAGTGAATCGCACTGTGGTGCTGAGTATGCAGAAAATGAACAACAAGGAAACGGTGGATTAAATATCATATCTGGTACAACGGTAGATATTTTTTCAAAATGAATAAATACATATTTCATTTTCAATACTCGATAGACTTATATTCTCCATGGTGTTTTTATGGGTTTAATTGTTGTTTCTATTATTCTTAGTATTATAATGCTTGATCAGAAACGTAAATGGGAAAGTATGGATTCTTATTTCAAGATTTTTTGATCTTAGTTTATAATCTTCGTATAATTCTAGAAGCTACATCAATAAAAGATTTGTTAGTCGATTCTCGACATTTTATTGTTTCGACATTTAAACAGATGAAATCTATCAAGCAACTTTTTCTTTTACCTTTAGCATTTTGGATTGGAACATCCGAAGCTTTTCTTTTTGGTATTTTTACTAGTGTAAGTAATTAAAAACAATTTTTAAGCAACAAAAGGTATATTCTTTGTCGTATTCTAGAGTTTTATCACTTGTACAACTGATCTCTCCTATGTTGGTCAGTAAAACATAACAAATTATTAATCATATTTCGCCTTGTTTTTTCTCTTAAGGTCTCATAATGATCGCATATGGTGTTGCCAGTTCTATTTTCAGTGTGATTGTTGGTATCCTCGGAAAATACAATATTCGTATACCATGTTATATTGTAACTGCTCTTTTATGTTACTCATCATATACAGTGATGCTTTTGTGGAACCCGTTATCATCACAAATTTATATATTATTCATCTTAGTCGGAATGCAAGGTATTGCAAGTGCTATTTGGGATCCCGTAGAAGCTGGTGAGTAGAATTTGAACGTGAATTATAGTGTTAGCATTAATAATAATAGTAATAATAATAATAATATCTGCTAAATATTTTTTATATTTAGCTCTGTATGGGATTTTGTTTAAGACTAAAGAAGAGGCTGCTTATTCTAACATGTGGTTAGGTCAAAATGTTGGTTATCTTGTAGTTTATTTATATGGTTCTTCAGTGCGTGTACGTACAGCGATTATCTTGCAGATAGTGTATTTAACAGCGGCTATGATAGGATATTTTAGTGTAGAAATACAGCAATACAAGAAACGTTCGAAGATATCAACTAGCGATAACATTGCGAAAATAGTTATTATCTCTTAATGTATCGCGTATTGTTCTTAATAAACTTACAAATATATCATAAAAACATTGTTTTTTTTGACAATAGTTAAGAGTGTAGATGTGAGGTTGGAGTGGATGTTGATATCATGATTGTGTGGGCGTGGCAGTGGGATGTGAATTAATGGGAGAGAGACACCCAGACTCTTCTTTATATGTACATATATCATTTGATACAAATGTTGTGATGTCATCGTGTGATAATACTTGAAATGACAACAAATGGCAAAGGCGTGGGTGTAAGTGTGGATAGTTATATCTTTCGACACCCACGCCCGCTTCTCTTCATGCCGCACATCCATTTATAACCACTCGATATGAAATGAGAGATTTCAGTTATTAAGAATATTGCTAAAAATCGAATACCTTTCAATCTTGTAAAGATGTTGCACTATGAGCTTTTCGCTTCTCTGTTGATGTGACCAATTATTATTTTGTTAGTCGTTAATAAATAAAATATCAGTGGTGTAGATTTCGTGTTTTGTATGACTGACACCTTCATCGACTATTGTCAAAGGATGAGGGTAAGCAGAAATAGGGTGAGTGTGTGTTTCTTTTTCGAAAGAGTTGTCTTTTATCTAAGGTTTATATATTTATTCTTTCTCTTCAACTCGACCTTTTTCTTTAACAGTTGCACAAAAAAAAATTGAAATGAAAAATATTCCCCAAGCATGAAAAAGTCGTATGATTACAACTAATACTCAATCAGCAAAGAGATTAAGACTTTAAAACAAGTTTCTAAAAAAGAAAAGAATTTTTCTTCATCTTTTCCAATAACTCTCCAAGAATAAGCACCAGATGCAATAAAATACGTCCATTTGTGCATTAACTTGTTTGAATGTTTACGAAAGTACCTCTCATCTTATGTATTATCTTTTTTGGTGGTGGCGGAACTAGTCTTTACGATCATTTCACCACCAAGAGATGCTCTCCTTTCGACTTCTATAATAATGCCGACAGCTATAGTTTGACGCATTTCACGAATAGCAAAACGACCCAATGCTGGATAATCAACAAATTTTTCAACGCATATTGGTTTTATTGGGATCAGTTTAACAATACCAGATTCACCTGATCCAAAGCATTTTGGAGTTTCTTCGATAACTCTACCTGTCCGACGACAGGTCTTTGACATAAATTCAACAAATCGACACGCAACATAAGCAGTATGACAATCAACTATCGCTGTATAACCAGGACAGATTTGATTAGGATGATTAAGGAAAATAATCTAGGAAAAATTCGATAGGCATTGTAACACTTTAGAAAAAGATAGATAAAAAGATTAAACTCACTTGAGCAGTAAAACTTGCAGCTTCTCGTGCTGGATCATTTGTTACATCTGAACAAACAAATCCACGTCGAAGTTCTCGAGTACTAATACCTTGAACGCTAAAGCCAATGTTGTCCCCCGGATGAGCTTCTAAAAAAGAAAGGAAAATATCGAATACTTCAACAGACAAAGACAACAGTTTTCTTACCTTCCATAGCATCATGATACATCTCAATGGATTTGACTACAGTTGTTAAATTTAATGGAGCAACATTTACTGTCATATTCGATTTGAGCACACCAGTTTCAATACGCCCTACGATTACTGTACCAGTCCCAGAAATTTTGTAGACATCATGAATTGGTAGTCGAAGTGGTTTTGCAATTGGAAGTTGTGGAGGAATGATAGCATCAAATGCTTCTAGCAGTGTCTTACCTGTAACACAACTATCTTTGCAATCAATTGACCAACCTTGATACCAAGGCGTACGTTCTGATGCGTCAATAAGATTGTCACCATGCAATGCTGATAGTGGAATATAAGGTACAGTTTCTGACTGATAACCAATATTCGTTAAATAAGTTGTTAGTTCACTTTTGATTTGATTGAAACGTGTTTCGGAAAAAGGTGGCTCTGTTATATCCATCTTATTGACAATGATGATCAGTTGTTTAATACCTAGAGTGTATGCCAATAGAATATGCTGAAGTGTTTGACCTTCGTTCGATACATCAACTTCAAATTCATTCGAACTAGCTGATACTACCAAAAGTGCACAATCAGCCTGACAGAAAAATCATTTAAGCATAGTTATATCGAATAAGAGAAAATGAAAATAAAACATACCTGTGAATTACCTGTAATCATATTCTTCATAAAATTACGATTACCTGATGAATCAACGATAGTAACATGATATGCACTGGTCATGAATTCTTTACAAGTTCCACGAAGGAGAGTACCCAATCCTCGACAAGATTCCTCCTCGAGGCTATTCATAAATAAAGCATATTTTAATGAACTATTGCCCCTCTGTCAATTGTATAAAATATAAGATTAGATAGATAATATTAGAATAAAAAGAGAATCTATACCTCAGTGGCTTCTCTTTCAAATCTCGTCACATTTCGCTCGCCAAGATCATTACATTTACATATCAAATGGCCACCTATACTCGACTTACCCGAATCGATATGACCCATAACGACGACATTAATATACGTCTTTTTTTTACTCATAAATGTAAATTAAAACTTTAGCAAAAATACAATACCAACGAATGCTGTTCGTTTCTTTATATGTTGTCATGTTATTACGTCATATTACGTGAAATGACGACACATGGCAAAATTATGCTTAAATAAACGGCAGAACGCAAAATGTCTTTTGCATTCTGTATACCATGCACGTGATATAAAATACGATTGACAAAGTTAAGAAAAGAAAAAAATGCATTGCATCATCGAATATTTTAGATGATGAAATGAGACAAATCAATTGTGAAAACTCGATTCTGTATTAAATAATATATTTTTAAAACTACTTTCAACTACAAATTCTAACTAAATTTTTAAGTTTTTTTGTTCAATGTCAGCCATTAAAACTAGCACGAGTCCGCCACGTTCAATCGATCATTATTATTCTTCAACATTTTAAGAGCATCTTGTGCAACTTTGCTGCTGGTACGATTCATGTTGAGATTGAGTGTGGTCAATGTCTATATAGAGAGTGAAGATCAAAAATGGCAGATGAATTAGAAAAAGTATTACTGTGTTGCTTTGTAGAGCATCAGCAAGATATTGAACACCTTTTCCTTTAATTTCATTATCTCCGATATCAAGTGTAGTGAGCGTCTATGTTAAAAAGTAAGAATGAAAATAAAGAAAATGAGGAAAGACTAAATTCACTTTGTTATTTCGTAAAGCATCAGCTAAATATTGAGTTCCTGTGTTTTTTATTCTATTACTTTTAAGATTGAGTGTAGTGAGTCCCTGTATAAAAGATAAACATCAAAATAAGAGTTAAACGTGAATAGCAAAAACGTTTCACCGTGTTGCTTTGTAAAGCATCAGCGAGATGTTGAACTCCTTTAGCACCAATTCGATTCGATTGGATGTTGAGTGTTGCCAGCGTCTACGTGAATAAACAGCATTAGAGGAAATAGAAATGAAGATCAAAAAATGCTCACATTGTTATTCCGTAAAGCATCAGCCAGATATTGAACTCCTTTGGATTCAAGTCCATTTCCACCAAGATCAATTGAGGTCAGTGTCTATTTGAAAAATTATAGATATGAGAAGAAGAAAAAAGACGATGCTCACCGCATTATCTCGTAATGCGTCAGCAACATATTGAACTCCTTCATATCCAATTCCACAGCTTTCAAAGTTGAGCGTAGTGAGTGTCTATGCAATAGAAGCAAATTAGAAATAAATAAAAACAGAATAAATTCACCTTATTAATTCGCAAAGCATCGGCCACATATTTCGCTCCTTCGCTGAACATTAGGTAGTTACCTTGAATGTTAAGTGTAGTGAGTCCCTATGTGCAAAATAAAGATGGTCATACTATCAATACTGAGAAAATAGTTTACCGTATTATTTCGTAAGATTTCAACTAAATGACGAGCTCCTTCCGATGAGATTCCACTAGATGGAAGCTCGAGTGTGGTGAGTGTCTATATAAAAAGTGAGGAAGAGAATGAGACATGAAAAGAGAGAGAAAGAAATTCACTTTATTTTTTCCTAGAGCATCAATCAAATATGAAAGTCCATTATCATCGATTCCGTTCTGATAAGATTGAAGTTTAGTCAATGTCTGTGTGACAAAAAAAAGAAGAGCAAGATAAGAACGATAGAAAAAGAAAGATGTTCACCGTATTATCTTTTAAACAATCGGCAAGACTTTGGAAGCCTTCGGTGTCCATTTTATTCGATGCTAAGTTGAGTGTTGTGAGTGTCTGAATAAAAAAAATAAAAATGAACTAAAGAAAGAATGATATTTACCGTGTTATAACGTAAAGCTTCAAATAGATATTGAAATCCTTTGTCTCCGAATTCATTCCATCCAAGATCGAGGTTGGTGATTGTCTATGTGTGACAAAAATGAGGATAAAAATGAAAAAAAGAAAAAAATTACTGTATTCTTTCGTAAACCATCAGCCAAATATTGAATCACTTCATCCGAAATATTGCAGGAGCTTAGTTCAAGTGTTGTAAGTGCCTATATGTAAAGAAATATGCAAAAAATGAAGAGAGAAAGATGTTTACCGTTTTATATTGTAAAACATCCGCAAGATATTGCATCCCTTTCACTCCAAGTGGATTGCTGCGAAGAGGAAGTTCGATGAGTGTCTATATGAAGAAATGTAGATACAAACGAGATAGATAAAAAGAGAATGATATTCACTGTATTTTTTTGTAGTACATCAGCCAAATTTATGAATCCTTCACCTGTGATTTCATTGCTGAAAATACCTAATACTTTGAGTGTCTATATGAAACAATACAGATATAAGCATGAGAGACAAAAAAACGATATGTTTACCTTATTATTTAGTAAAGCATCAATCAGATATTTGGCTCCTTTGTCTCCTATTTCATTGGCTTGAATGTGAAATTCTGTGAGTCCCTGCGAGAGAAAATGAAGATCAAAATTAGAGAGATGAGAAAAGAATGATGTATTACGGTGTTATTTTTTAACGCATCGCCAAAATGCTGAGCTCCTTCTGCTCCAATCTGATTCATTCCGAGATCGATCTTTTCGAGAGTCTATTCAGAAAAATAAAAATAAAAATCAGCGATATAAAGAAAAAACTGAGATTTACTGTATTATTTTTCAAAGCATCAGCTAAATGTCGTGCACCTTCAATACCAATTTTGTTATTAAAAAGTCCAATTGTAGTAAGTGTCTATATAAGAAGTAAATATAAAACATGAGACAAATAAAGAAAGAGAAAATCTTACTGTATTAGTTTTTAAAGCATCTGCTAGATGTTTGATACCGTCATCTGAAACACCAGTATTACCAAGTTCGAGTTCGGTTACTGTCTATGAAGAAAAATGAAAATGAAAATGAAAGAGATAAAAAAACAAGACAGAAGTTTACTGTGTTATTGCTTAAACCATCAGCCAGATATTGAATTCCTTCGCTCTCAAACGAATTGCATACAAGATCGAGTTTAGTCACCGTCTATAAGAGAAAATAAATAGGTAATATGGAACGTGTAGTGCATAAATAAGAGGCGGTCTACTGTTTAAGCAACACTCGCTATTTGTACTATGAATGGGAAGAAAGAACAATGATTAAACAGGCAACTTAGTCAATCATATGGAAATATAAGTTAATCGGAAAAACGAAGAAAAGTTAAAGATTATTTATATATTTGCAATTCTTCATTTAATAATTCCTACTAATAAATTTTGTATTTTCTTACCTTATTATTTTTTAATGTATTGCCAATAATTTTCATGTCTTCATTAGTTAATCCTCTCATTTGTAAGTTTAGCGTTGGAGAATCACCATTTTGAGCAATAATTTGTTCTATAGTAAGTTCGACAGTTGGTTCATCGTCGTTCGCTTTTTGTTCTTCTTCTTCCTCCTCTTCTTCTTCTTCTTCTTCTTCTTCTTGCTGTTTTTCGACTTCTTCTACATTTTGATTTTCTTCTTCATTTTCTATAATACAAATATATTTACGAAAACCATGATATGTAAGATAGACATGAGACAACGAAAGAAGTCCGTTTCTGTGTTAAATACAGAGCGACTTATAATTAACTATAGGCTGGAAAATCGAAATATTTCTACTATACTTACTTTTTTCAAGATCTTTGAGAATACCATCAAGTTGAATAAGTTTATTAACCTTAGCGGCACCAGATATGTAAAACCAAGTGAGAAATATAAATTTAACAAGCCAATAAATACGTAATGAATTACATAAACTACAAGCCAAATACTCAAAGCAGCCGAGTATTGCATAAACAATCCAATAGATCAACAATGATTTTGTATCATATGGTTCTGTTGATTTAACAGCTGATATTCTACAAAATATAATATTTTAAATTCAATCTTATCAGATGTCGGGTCTAGTGAAAGCATATATCTTGAGACTGGGAGGAGATGAAATCAAATTGAATAGATTTTTACGCCTTTCTCATATATCATTGTGATATTTCTATGATAAAAATTTCTTTCAAATGAATTTGAGTAGCCATCATACAAACAATTTGCGCATAAAAATTAACTTACGAAGTAAATACAGGTAGAATAGTTGTAGATAAGTTACAGATGAAATCATTACCCCAACCAAATACCAAGTAAATTGAAAAAATGAGAGTTAATCCTAAACAAATAAAAGAATAATATAAACGAAGAAGAATGATAATAAAATACCCAGGCAAATGAGTGCATATTTTAATCCATTGACCTTGCTAATCAAACTTAAAATTTGATTAATTCGATCATTTTTTAAGAATAAATTAGGTGCGTTCTTGTGCTTCAGAATATCGTCGAGATTTACCGTATCCATTTACTTCAATATGATTTTTCAAATCTTAAAGAATAATTTCAAACACGAGTTTTATTGAAGTATTATCCTATTATCCACAAATTTCTTTCGTTTTCTAATTAGTTAAAAGTATATTAGAGTGAAAATCTCGTCAATTATTCTCTGTAATGGATCATTCACTATTTACTCATAGGTATGTTAAATCGCCTCTTTATAATTTCACAGTAGTCGCAGTACTGACTTGTCCGTTTCCGTCTCTTATATCTATCGTTACTTTTTCATGAGCATATATAACTTTATCTTAAAGTGGAATAGATAAGCATAGAAAATGAATTCTTTAAACATTTCAGATATTTATTAAGATAAAAGGTGTTAAATGTTCTTCGTTTTCTTTTATATTGATTATTGAAAATCATTTCTCTTTCTTTATTCTTTTTAATACTTTGACAAAATATGTCGCGTGTGGACAACTTAAATTTATAAAATATTTTACCATTTCTCTTTCTTCCTTCTTATTATCGTTATTTTACAAAGACGGCTTGTTTTTCTCGCTCTTATTATATTTAGTCTTGCTTCGTTAACTTCAATAGAGAGGAGCAGTAAAATAAATATGAAAAGAAAGTGTTATCGTATTCTATCCGATATAAAATCTGTTCCTTCTAAACGCGTTCATGTGTAGACATGTTTTAACGCAGCTAAAAGGGAATATCTAAAGCTGTTCGATGTGTTTTAAAAAACAAGTTAAGTAGAGTGCGTCTATACCGATCAGATGTTTCATTTTAGTTGCGTTTGGTGTTTACATGGGTGTTTAAAGCTTCAATTGTCTGTATAGATACTTATAAGCGTATTTCAAAAACTCTTAATATTTTCTTACTCTCCTATAATGTATATATAGCAACAACAAAAAATATATTAGAAGATTTTTCAAATTTTTAAATAATGATTTGAGTTATATATGTAGCATAGGGAACATGATACAAAGTGATGGTGGTTTATAGGTTAATAGAAAAAAGTGCAACATTACCTTTTCTTATTTTTATACATATAGAAAAGTATGAAAAACAATTTGTTTCTTGTTATTTTTCTTTTTTTGCAGTCTACTTTGATCAGCGCAGAACACAAGAAATAAAATACTTTGTCCCCAATATAAAATTATATGTCTATATAGTTATAGATGCATATATGAATACATGTATTTCATATAAATATTATACCGCTGCTAATAGGTGTTGACATTAAAATCTCGCGTCTCAAAAATAATCAAATATTTTATTATTCTTTGACATTCGTGTTCTTTATGTTAAGATGTCCGTGAGCAGTAGGTCAGGTTGACATGAGTATGTGGGTCTCGGTGGCACGATTGAAGCGTGAAGGAGATCGATTTTAGGGGCAGACGAGCGATTGTGAGTGGCAAAGAAATGCAACTACTCTAAAATTATGTCTTTGAGTCGAATATTTTGATATTTTCTTGTTCTATTTCAAAAACTCGAAAGTATATAATAGCATGCTTATTAATGGCAACTCAGTAATACTCAGTAGAAGATATTAAGCTCTTGCTCGAAGCATAGCGTACTGTTACTCTATCGAAATACCAGAAAGTATAAAAAAGATAAATCTTGAGATATAACATAGTAGTAGTAAAAAAGTAGAATGTATATTGTCACACATCTCTAATCTTTTAATAAATTCTACTTCTTATTTTCTACAGTATAAAGCGGCCGATTGTTAGTATATGTTCAATCTGGATACGTTTTTTTCTTTCCGCAATTATATCATCTGTAGAAAATATATCGTTAAACAATATATTGGTATAAGGCTAATTCTAATGCATCTAAAAAATATTAAGAAAAAATATTATAATGTTGAAAAATAAAATGTCCTCTGCTGTTTCAAATAATCACTTTCACCCGTTTACTTACAGAAGGACGTGCGTGTCGTCAAATGAAAAATTGAAAGTGCGTGTCTATATTCTTATAACAGAGAAAAACAAAAAATTTTCTTCGTTCTCTCTCCGCACTTTGGTATTGGATAAAAATTTTTCTTATGAATAGAAATGTTCGAGTCCTTAACGGGTACTTTTTCTATGAGTAACCGATTTATAAAGTAAGGTAACCTTTTTTGTATCACGCACAACACAATTAGTGGTGTTTTTACAGGATAAAATATATGAAAGACTCTTATTGAATGATGTGGTATACTTTTGCACACTATTCTTTGATAATTCACATCATCTTTCATAATAATTCATCAAGGAATTATTTACATTTTTCATAGATTAGTCACACATAATTAATTTTAAAGATTTATTTAAGCAAAAATCATATAAGCATATAAAATATTTACAAACACACGCGCACAAAAAGCTTTGAAATCTAACTAAAATTGAGCATATTGATATCAATTATCTTCCGATAATCATAATTGCGAAACAACACTTAAACTCCAGCTTTTTCTAATCTTGATAATTCTGCTTGTTGATCGACATAAATCTAGAAGTATAATACAAAATAATTTGAAATAGAAATACTTCTGATATTAACATACTTTATCAAATGCTTCTAATAATTGATCGATTCTGTCGGGAAAATTTTCAATTGGATGAAAATATTGTGAACGCATTCGAGAATCTTTTTCTTCTTGAATTTCTGATTTAGTCGATTTTTTCAATCCTAAACAAACCATAAGAATGAATGAAGTTGTCATTCCAATCAATAACTTTACCTGTCCATCGTAAAAATTTCTTTAGCATAAATGATAACATAATTTGATCTTCTTTTTGATTCTCTTTCGCATGACAAAAACTATCATTAATTATTGAAAGAAACATACTGAAACAAACAAAAACAACTAGAAATATAAATAACGTAAAACAGAATGGACCAAGAAAAGCATCAGCTCCCACTATTTTTGATGCACCACATTTGACTAATGTCATTTTGAAAAGCATTTGAGCAGTGTTTAATAAACTTGAACATGACGAAAGTTTTGATACGAATAATAAATAAAATAAACAAAGAAATGCTATAAATACAATTGCAAACATTATTGCAAATGAAATCAGTGCTTTTGCACAATATTTTAATGTTTTAGAGAATAACGATATTTGTTGATTAAAACGAAGTAATTGAAGACATTTAATCGTACTAAAAAAACAACAATAACCAAGAAGAAATGTTAAAATATCATTAACATAAACAGCAAGTTGTAAATTGATATAAATATATCCGTTTGTTTGTTCAAATAATTGACTTATACGATTAGTTTCTTGAAAACGCCAAAAATAAACTCCAATACTTCCTAATGAACAGCCGATGATACCTAATTGAATTAATGACCAAAATTGATGAAAATATTTTAATCGTAATTCAAATATTAATTGAATTTCAATGATCATAAAATAAATAATAAAAAATATATAAAGAATTGTACAAACTAATTGTAATATTGATGTAAATGCTAAATTTAAAAAAAAATATTCATTTGTCTTTAGAAATAAAAACTAAAGAATGAATTACTGTAGAAATTAATTGGTTCGAAATGAGCTGTTGTATAAATACCACCTGTTGGTAAAAATTCAGCAAGTAAAGTAACTGCAGTTAGTAATTGAACACTTGGATTATATAATGTTAATTGAATAAAAACAGCTCTTGTTTTCTCATCAATCCAATCTAATTGATGAAGTGCAGATAAATTTGTTTTCATATCAGATGAACGACCACGAAATTCATATACATAACCACCTCCTCTATATGTTCCAAATTCACCTATATACGAATATGTATCTAATTCATCACTCGTAGAATAGTTAAATGCTTTTATCACTGATGAACTGAATTCTTCGGTCGTTGCATTTGTTGTCCATCCTGGTTGAAATAATTCTGTTTCTTCATTAGAAAAACTATAACTGTCTTCACATATTGAAATAATACGCCGGTCGGAGCATAATTCTGATTTAATACGTAATTGTCTTATTGTTGCCCAACCAATTAATCGATTAGATTTATCATTTAAAAATCCATTTAAATATTGTGGAATATCTCCATTATACCATTGTTGTGCACGAATATTTGAAACAAAACTATTTTCTAACCAGTACCAATATTCATCGATTGTATTGATCTAAAAAAACAAAATTCATTTCAATAAATAAAAAGAAGAACAAACTTCAGTATAATCAGCAGTCGTTTGTCTTTGATTGAGAAAATAAGCTCGTAAATGATTGACTTGAAAAAAACTATGTTGTTCACGGTTTGAATAAGTTATTACAAAAACTAATATGGCAAATATAAAATAAATCATAAATTCTCGAATAATTGACCACATCTGAATTTCTTTTAAACGTTGATCACGAGCGAAAGCAATTTCATTTTCATTAAGACGATTAATACTTTTTCGAGATTGAGAAGAAAATATTGAGCGATACTATAAATGGAAAATTAATTTTTCTATAGAATTCTAAAAGAAAACAAACCTCAAGTGAATGAAGATATTCCTCATCATTAGATATATTAAATCCATCATCTTCATTTATATATTCACTTGTTTCTTTCTCATCTTTTGAATTTCGACAAAAACATATAAAGAATATAGCCAAACATATAATCTGTAATAATATATATTTCAAAAATATAGCTTAAAAGAAAATATTAGGTATACTTTAATAGGTTGAGTAAAAATAACCGATGAGAAAAATCCAGTAAGAACAGATGTTAACCATTGTTGAGTTTTGACATCACCAAATTCAATTCCTCGAACAATAATAAAAAATATTGAAATAGCAATAATTATCATTGAAAGACCATAAGCAATAAATAAACACCACCAAGGAAATGTCATTGAAGATTTTTTTTTCTTAATTGCACGGGCATTTGTCGAACTACTAGAATTAAGAATGTGAGTGTCGATGAATGTATTTAGAAATATATACAAACGTTTTTCGAGATGGTTTCATCTTATATAATGCTTCACGTATTGGTGCAATTTGTCGACGAGGTCGAATACGTCGAAAGAATTGAACAATTAAGAGACTTGGAATTAATGTAAATAATTCGACCATTATACCAATTCCAATCTTAAATATAAAAAGATGTTTTTATTAATCAGAAATTGAAAATTTTAGAGACGTAGACGTGTGGGTGTGGTCTATTTTTTTTCGCTATAGAAATCAATGTATACCTGTTGCGGTGCTATATAAAAAGGACCAATTGATAAAGCACCACTATGTGTTTCACTTGATGCGTTCGCTTCATTTGATAAATCATAATACATTATATTAATTAACATTGAAGTAAAGAATAAAACAAAACAACAAGTACATCGCTGAACACGTGTAAATTTATTTGATGGTGGACGAGAAAATATTGAAAACCATAAATGGCCATCGGAAATACTATGATAAGCTTTTTTTGATAATACATATGAAAATTCTTGCATTTCTGCTTCACTAGCAATCGGTAAAGTTCTTTCAATCTGAATTGAAGAGAAAAATAAGAAATAGAATGTTTTTTATTACATGACTTACTCGTCCATCATCTTTTTCAACTGCAAACCATTGTTGAGAAATAAAATAAGATTTATCTAGAGTTTGTAAATCTCGAACAATAATATATTTTAAAAACCATGATGCTGAAGAACCTTCACCCGAATTATCATGCCAAATACGAATATAATTCAATAATCCCAATGATCTAAATATTAATATTTCATAAAATCTTCAAAAAGAAATAATAATTTTACTTTGGAACAGCAATAATAAAAGAATTAATTCCACCACGTTGAAAAATCTTTCGATGAGGATCAGCAAATAATCGAACTTGTGTTTGATCATTATCACCCGACAAGACAAAATAAACCTTGCAGAAAGAAAAAAAGCGTTTCCTTAAAATATTCTTTTCTTTGTACTATATTACTTTTGAATCTGTTCCTGCATTTGTTCTTTGACCAGTAAAAACAAGAATTTGATAATAATAATGATCAGATTTATTATTATCAGCTAATGGTGTCACTCCCAACTAAAAAAAGTCACAAATTTTGTTTCTATGAAATATATAAAACAATATGTTTTAGTTTACTTTTTCAAAATCTTTCTTATCTTTAAAACGTGCATATATCATTAAAATAATATAAATTACTGAAGTAAATATCATTGTTAAATAAACTGTTTTATTTTTCATAAAATCAGCATTTGCAAAAACATAACTCCAATTAATTGGTGCAGGTAAAACAATAAAACCACCAGCAAATGTTGTCAGATGAGTTGAAAGACATTCAGTTTCATAGAGATTTGTTAATGATCCAACCTATGGTTAAACAAATATCAATTATTCTTTATTTTACTAATTCATCTTATACTTACAATTAATCCATCTGATTTCCAGTTATTACTTTCATCAAGATAATAACAACCTGATGTGTATATAAGAAGTTCATAATTTGATGTAAAATCATATGGTTCATCGGTAATTGGTAAAGATGTATTTATTGAAGAATTATTTAAACAATAATTATTCATTTCTGTTGAATTTAATTCTCTTATTCCAAATATTAATGATTGATGAGTAGGTGTTTGTTGATTATCGATAAAATATCGATATATATCATCATTGGTTAGATCTATAATTACAAAAAAATTCATATGAATGTTCAAGAAAAGAAACATACTGAAAGGACAAAACATTGTCCATCCATCAACAAGATGAATTGAACTATTTAATTGTGGTGTTTGATCAAATTTATAAATAAATAAATAAGCAAGACTTCGATTTAAAGAATGAATTTCAAAATGAACTGAAATTGGAAGAGAACTTGTTATATTAATATAATGATAATTGAATAATAAATTATTAATAGTTGAATTAATTGATGTAACATTTTGTAAATACATTGATGGAATTAATACATTTGGATCACGAGGAATCATCAATTGGATTGGATTATTCTGATGGGCTTCAAAAGAAACTTCGTTTCCATTTTGATCAATGATTGAAAGTGAAATTGATCTGGAAAGATTTGTATTTTGAAAATTTCCAAATGAAGCAAGTGGATCTATTTTTGACTAAATAAAACAAAAAAATGATTTAATAAAAATAATTTAAATTGTAGAAAATTACTCGAAGTGAAATTGAAGAATTAGATGTTGAGTTTAAAATAAAACTGGATGGAATATTAAACTGAGCATTCTCAACTTGTTTCACAAGTCTATCTTTGAGTGATGCAATTGATATAGTTTCTAATGATACAAATGATTGAGATGTATTCATTAGTGAACTTTGACCAATATTTAAGTGAATATTTAATGAAGAAGTTAATAATGATATAATTTGTGTTACTTGACTATTGATTTGATTTGCTAATTGTTTTTGATAATAAATATTTCGATTTTTTTCAATTGTTTCAGTAGAAAAATCATTTCCATCAGAAAATAAATCTTCAAAAAAACAAAAAATTCAAATTTATTAATAACTAATCATTTAAAAGATCATACTTAAATTTGACCATGCAGATTCAAGATCAGTATCATAGTCAGTAGATATGACATTTGCACGAGAACCATCTAAATCAAGTACCTCTGTTCGTCCTTGTAATGGTCCATTCACAGCCTAAAATTATTAGAATCGATAATTAAATAAAAAAAAATTCATTTTATGTCAAAATCATTGAAGGGTGTGGCTGCTGATTTCATCTCGTATCATCGTCCACACCCACAGCCTCAAGAGTTCGATAGAGAAGTGAGAATACTGATTTTATATATTTTACATTTAAAATATTTGAAGCACATTGAAAAAGTTGATTTGATGCTGATTGAGCATCTTCATATGAGATTTTTTCAAATATTGCATATAAAGCAGCAGATAATTCATAACATCTATTTGATACAAGCAACTAGAAATATTTAAAAATGTATAAAAATTTTCAATAAAAATATTCTTTATAAATTTACTAAAGTATTTCGTGTTAATTGATTTGTTGATTGAGTTAACTGAACTAATGATGATGATTGTAATATAATACTATTTGACGTTGTTATAAGAAGATTAGTTATAAATGTTACTAGATAATCTCGAACATTTGCTAGAGAATTTAATTTTATATTATAATTAATCAAAGCTGATTCATTTAATGGTATTGAAATCTATTTTTAAAAGAATAAAAATGAGATAAAATCAATTAAATTCAATTACTTGTTGTAGACTTTGACTTCCTAATGATGATACTGAAATATCTACAGCTGGTATTCCATCTAAAATAAAACTTATTTTAATTATTTCTCATAAACTGAATATGAATATTTACTTGATATGGCTTTATCTAAATTTTCACTACTCATTTGATTGAGTTCTTGTGATAATGAAATGATCATTTGTCCAACAACATTTTGATTTCCACTTGAAAGTAATCGAACAATTGGATTATTTGCTATTGTACTCGATGAATTTGTTATTTTATCAATTAAATCATTGATTATTGCCAAATCTGCAATAATATTAACAGAAGATATATTCACTTGTGTAACAGAGCCCGCAAGGTCTCGAACATAAACAACAAGATTAAGCAATGAAGTTTCATTATCACCAGCTGGTAATCGAACTTGAAAATTATCTTCTGGTGAAAATGCAATGATTGTTCGTTGTGATATGTCTGTTGTCCATGCTAAAATGACAGAAAGTATAAAAGTCAGTTCGTAATGAAAACTAAACATACCATATAACGAATAATCTTGTATTCCATCAACATCATACCAATCTGGACACGTAATAGTAAATAAAGTAGTTATAGTACCACCAAGAGGATTGATTGAGCACGAACCATTTGCAGGCGGTTGATTAATAATAAAATTCAATGCACTTGTACTTATTGCGGATTGGAATGTATAGACAACTTCAAAACGCCAAAGACTTATTTGAAGATTATTAAGAAATAATAGATCTGTTGCTGTGAAATTACTTGTATTTGTACCTAAAATAATCAATAAATATTTATGATAGCTAAAAAAATGAAATGTTTACCAAAAAACCAAATATTTTCATATAGAATCGTATTATTAAATAAAGTCCATTGAGTAGAATTTGAAGATGTTGAATTGTCTGATCCTTGATAAATATTCCATTTAATAATTTGAAGATTCGTACAAGTTCCAATACAAACAGTAAATAGGGCAACTTGTGTTGTTGGATTAAGAAGTTGAAATTCAAGATTTGGAATACACATTGATGATATCACACAACTAAAACAAATATTTTTTCATTAGGATAATTCAATTAAAAACTCATAAAGAATTTACCCAACAGCAATCAGTTGTGGGTGAGTAACTTGAATTGTAACAAGTACATAGCCTGTTGCTTGAATAGAAGAATTCTTACGATTTTCCATATAGACCATAAATTGATACATTTGATTTGATTGAAGTGAACCACCAAGAACTGTTAGAGATGAATTAGGTGATAAAGTTAAATTTCCGAATATCAATCCTGTTCCATTTCCTTTTTAAAAAATAATAAAAATAATTGAATTAGATTTTCATTAATAATTTTACCTGATCGAGTTGACAAACATGATGGATTATAGGGATCAATTCTTGAATCATCGATCGATAATAATATTCCTTGTATATTTGGAAAATTATATAAATTATAAATTCGACAATAATACTTATATTTCCATTTCTAAAATTATGAATAAAATAACAATTATTTGAATATTTACCTACAGATATACTATTATAGATCCAAAAAAAGAATGGTATGTGAGTATTTTTTGAAT